>JACEEZ010004281.1:95000-120000 GCA_016584305.1 Chionoecetes opilio | reverse complement strand
CATGAATTAAATAAGCTAAAAAAAAAGACATGAATTAAATAAGATAAAAAAAAAGACATGAATTAAATAAGATAAAAAAAAAGACGAATTAATTAAGATAAAAAAAAAAGACGAATTAAATAAGATATAAAAAAGACATGAATTAATTAAGATAAAAAAAAAAGACGAATTAAATAAGATTAAAAAAAAGACGAATTAAATAAGATTAAAAAAAAGACGAATTAAATAAGATAAAAAAAAAGACGAATTAATTAAGATAAAAAAAAAGACGAATTAAATAAGATAAAAAAAAAAGACGAATTAATTAAGATAAAAAAAAAGACGAATTAATTAACCCTCTCACGCACGGTGACACGATGGCGTCAAAACGGGCCTGTCTGCATCTGAGCTTTTTGACGCGAATTGCGTCAAAAAACAGTTAAAAATTCGCCAAAAATAAATGATTTATCGGAATTGCGTCAAACCTTTCTGCGTCAAAGATCCAACCTAGACCTATAAAATAAACTAATTGTCAACTCTCTCGTGTGAGTGGATGTGAAATGATAAGGGTTTGTGTGTCAGTTTCCTCTCAGCAGGCAGCCTGTGAGCGCGGATTGTCGTCCCTTTAAAACGTGTCCCGAGCTGGCCATAATGGCCATATGAAAATTATAATGGTAGCGTTGGAATCCTCATAAAAATTCGCTTTTATTGGCATATAAACCATAAAAAGTTGACTCGGGAAGTTTTGAGCTACGAAGTGGTGAACGTAAGTATTTCTTATTTCTCTTGACTCAATGTTTTTTCGGAGTCGGTAAATTCCGCTATTTATTTGCATTTCTTGTTATTTTTTTCTTTCATAAGGCAGAATAATCTCTTGCAAAACCAATGATATATAATAATGCCAGGAAAAAAGAATACACGTTGCTGAAATTGATAACATAAAAAAATAATTTGCCGCACAGTCTGGCCATTCCGCGGGGCCCCTTAGGGAGCATAAGACGGATGTCGCAGTGGACGGAGAAACTTATTAAACTTTTTGTGCGTGAGAGGGTTAAATAAAAATAAAAAAACATGAATTAATTAAGATAAAAAAAAAAGGGAAAAAGAAAAGTTGGTTATGAATGTCAATCAATTTTCATAGTTTTTAATCTGTTTCATTTACTTCCATGAATGTCTAAATTAAAGTGTCCAAAACTATTTACTTATACAACCCCATTTCCTAAACCTACTTATGGCTCGCCACTTTTTTAATTTTATTAATATTTACTTTATTAGTTATTTATGTATTATCTTTTTTTTTTTTTCTTTTTTTTTTTATTTATTTATTTATTTATTTATTTATTTATTTATTTATTTATTTATTTATTTATTTATTATTTATTTTTTTTATTTTTTTTTTTTTTTTTTTTTTTTTTTTTTTTTTTTTTATTTTTTATGTCCCTTATGATTTAGAAAAGAAAAGAAAAGTAACTAATGGTAACGGTAAATAGTAATGTAATGGTAATGGTAAATAGTAATGTAATGGTAACGGTAAATAATAGTAATGTAATGGTAACAGTAATAATAGTAAATGATAAAGCAACAAAATAGAAATGTCACTAATGTCCTCCCCCATCAAAAAAAAAAAAAAAATTGTCAACCCCCCCCTCAAAAAAAAAAAAAAATATGTCAACCCCCCCTCAAAAAAAGAAGTTAATAATGTCAACCCCCCCCAAAAAAACAGTCAATAATGTCAACCCCCCTCAAAAATAATAATAACTAATGGCCTCCCCTCCCCCCGCCGCCAGAACTCTCACATCAACGGCACCACGGCCTGGGAGAGCACGCTGCTGGAGTCGGCGCGCAGCTCACTCATCTTTGAGGTGATCGAGCGCGAGGCTGTGGTGACAGACGTGGCCCAGCAGTCCCTCCTCTCCTACTTCCGCAAGGTGCCCCACTCCTACACCAGGTGAGGCCACGGGACAGCTGATGATGATGATGATGATGATGATGATGATGATGATGATGATGATGATGATGATGACACACACACACACACACACACACAACACACAGAGACAGACACAGACACAGATAGACAGACAGACAGACACACAGACACAGACACACACACACACACACACACAGACACAGACACACAGACACACACACACACACACACACACACACACAGACACACACACACACACACAAATGCCCACCTCACACCTATAATCATCGTCATCTTCTTTCTGTCTTCTTTATGGTTTTCCCCTATTTTGTGAGGTTAGACGGTCGATGATACACTTCCAACTATCTCTATCTATTGCCTCAACCTCTTCAATGCCCAATGCTGCCAGATCCTCTTCAACACACTGCCTCCATGCAGTGGTGTACCCAGGGTGTGGCAGGCAGGGCAAGTGTCCGGGCGCCACTCAAGGGGGCCGCCAAATCTTTCTCACCAAATCAAATTAGTTACCAAAATATAGCTTTGAATGTGGCTTCAAAATGCTCCTAGAATTGCTCATCTTTTGAAAGTTTTCTCGGACCCCCCACTGCAGAGGCTTGCTTCGCTGCCCACCCCCACCCCCACCCCACAACCACCACCAGGGGCACCATTCCAGTGCTTGCCCTGGGCGCTACCTTCCCTAGATACGCCCCTGCCTGCATTTCTTCCTTGACCTGCCTGGTAGACGGCGACCTGGCACTTCCACTCTAACAGCTCAATGCCTCACCACCTTCTCTCCTCTTCACGTGCCCAAACCACCTCAATCCCTTTACTCTCAGCACTGTACTCAACTCCTTCAATCCACATTTTCTTGCCACCTCTACGCTGGACACCTCATCTCTCCTGCCTCACACACACCCATGTCTCCCCCTGCCAGAGAGCTGATGGACAGAATCGCTAAAGTGACCATGGAGGATGTGAAGCGCGTCGCCCTCAAGTACTTCACGCCGCTGGTCAACCCCGAGACCTCCAAGACCGTGGCCGTGTGTCACCCGTCCAGCGTGCAGGAAACTGTTGCCGACCTGGAGAAGTAAGTGATGGCATTCTTCATTCCCTCGGTGCCTGTCAGGGTGGCAGGCTGACTGAATTTGTATAGTCAATAACCTTGTAGTTGGTACTTGCAGTGTCTAGATAGGATGAAAATCTTATCTTATCTTAGGCTGACTGAATACTGACCAATATGTTTACAAAATACGTAATTGAAAGCCAGCAGTCTGAGTTGTCGCCTCCGTGGTGTAGTGGCCCGCGCGCCTCGCTACGAGTCTGTGGGCCCTGGTTCGAATCCAGGCCAGGGCAAGTCGGTGGCCAGCCCAACCAGTGTTCATCCTTCCTTTCGGGGTTGATAAATGGGTACCTGGGGAAACCTGGGGAAGGTAACTGTGGTAACCCGGGTGTCACACTAGCCCTGTGTCCCGGGGTAGCGGGTCCTCACCCACCACAGGCTCAAGGGCAAATGCCACGGAGATGAGCACCGAGGCCACGCGCAGCAAAGCGTATGCCCCCATCTTTGCCTTTACCTATTTAGTCTGAGAGGGAGCAATGTGTGCCACCAGCAGGTCTTGATGTCTGCTTGCGTTACTAAGGTATTGTAAAACTTTCCCTGGATCAAGAATGTTGCAAGGTGTTCAGAATGATTCAGTGTTATCAGGCAGCCCAGCACAGCATGCCGGGACCTGGTGGTGATGAGAAAGTCATTACTCATCTTTCTACAGATGTGTACATTACTCATCTTTCTACATACCCAGATCTATATCTCATAGCATTAGCCATCAATTATTGCTTTGTTGATATTCTATTGTGATATTCTATGGTGAGTACTCTGTGTTAATGTGCATCCCTCGTCTCTGCAGGTTTGGGCACAAGCTGAAGGTTGTGGAGACTCTGGAAACTAGTAGATTTGCCTAATGGGTGGTCTATAAGTGTCCAGCCTCATCTACCACAACCACCACTACTACCACTACCACCACTACTACTACCACTACCCACCAACTACTACCCACAACCACTACCACCACCACCACCGTGACTGTGGCAAAACAAAACATCATTACATAAATAAGGAAGGAAATATGGAAATAAGAAAAATCAGGAAGGATAAATGAGGAAGCTACAAGAGGCCATGAGACCTACACGTGGTAGTTCCTGTATCTTGAACACCCTTAAGTATTGTGCGGATAAGTTACCTATGATACTTTCTAAACATGTTGTGTATGCACTGCAGTGATGACAGACTCTACTTAACGCCTTGCACAAGTGTGGTTCGAGTGACTACTTTGGTTCATAATCCATCAATGTTTTTACGACTTCACGAAACGGCAATTACGTACGTGTTATGTTTCCGCACCTTTTTGTCTAACGTCGCACTTTGCACAAGGTCTGTTAAACTATACGTAGTTACATTATTTTCTAGGAGACAGATAGTTAGATTTCACACGATAAAACTCCTATATTAATCTTGAAACGAAATGGAGAAGTTGCTTTAGACCTCACACCACCACTACTAGCATCACATTTTCCCCTATTGTTGCATTGAAGAGTGTACTAACTAAGGTAACAACATAGCGTTTACACCACCACCAACACCTTCCAAGCCAGGGTTTTGTACCGAGACATACCTTCCAAGCCAGGGTTTTGTACCGAGACATACCTTAGGAGGGTTTTGTACCGAGACATACCTTCCAAGCCAGGGTTTTGTACCGAGACACACCTTCCTTGCCAGGGTTTTGTACCGAGACATACCTTCCATGCCAGGGTTTTGTACCGAGACATAGGAATTGCCAGAACATATGAAACATGACAGAGTTTACAAAAATTAGGGACAGACACATCAGAGAGATGACAGCATTATAGGCGTTTTGTGGCTGGAGAACAAACTATTGTCTACTGGTCCAGGTGAAGACTACCGTTATGTCTCTCTGTGGCTGGAGTAACTTTGTCTCTGTGTGCTGGGAGACTAACTATTGTCTCTCTGTGTGCTGGGAGACTACCTATTGTCTCTCTGTGTGCTGGGAGACTACCTATTGTCTCTCTGTGTGCTGGGAGACTACCTATTGTCTCTCTGTGTGCTGGGAGACTACCTATTGTCTCTCTGTGTGCTGGGAGACTACCTATTGTCTCTCTGTGTACTGGGAGACTACCTATTGTCTCTCTGTGTGCTGGGAGACTACCTATTGTCTCTCTGTGTGCTGGAGACTACCTATTGTCTCTCTGTGTGCTGGGAGACTACCTATTGTCTCTCTGTGTGACTGGGAGACTACCTATTGTCTCTCTGTGTGCTGGGAGACTACCTATTGTCTCTCTGTGTGCTGGAAGACTACCTATTGTCTCTCTGTGTGCTGGGAGACTACCTATTGTCTCTCTGTGTACTGGGAGACTACCTATTGTCTCTCTGTGTGCTGGGAGACTACTATTGTCTCTCTGTGTGCTGGGAGATACCTATTGTCTCTCTGTGTGCTGGGAGACTACCTATTGTCTCTCTGTGTACTGGGAGACTACCTATTGTCTCTCTGTGTACTGGGAGACTACCTATTGTCTCTCTGTGTGCTGGGAGACTACCTATTGTCTCTCTGTGTGCTGGGAGACTACCTATTGTCTCTCTGTGTGCTGGGAGACTACCTATTGTCTCTCTGTGTGCTGGGAGACTAACTATTGTCTCTCTGTGTGCTGGGAGACTAACTATTGTCTCTCTGTGCTGGGAGACTAAATTATTACGTGGCTAAATATTTCTAGTGCTTATGAGGGTCAGACTCAGGGTAATGTTATTGTAATTCTCCTCTCTCTTGCTTCCCTGGAGACATTGTTATCATTATTTCCCTTTAGTATTATCATTATTTCCCTTTCCTAGCTTCCCTGGAGACATATATTATCATTTTTCCTCATCCTTGCTACCACCACTGTCGCCTCCGTGGTGTAGTGGCTAGCGCCTCGCTACCAATCTGTGGGCCTTGGTTCGAATCCAGGCCAGGGCAAGTCGGCAGCCAGCCCACCCATCTCTTCATCCTCTCTTTCGGGGTTGATAAATGGGTACCTGGGGAAACCTGGGGAAACCTGGGGAAGGTAACTGTGGTAACCTGGATGTCACACTAGCCCTGTGTCCCGGGGTAACGGGTCCTCAACCACCACAGGCTCAAAGGCTAATGCCACGGAGATGAGCACCGAGGCCACATGCAGCTTAGCGTATGCCCCATCTTTACCTTCTACATTGCTTCCCTGGAGACCATTTTTCTTTCTCTTATCATTTTTTCCTCTTAATTGCTTCCCTGGAGACATTTTTTTTTTTTTCTTTCCCTGGAGACTTTTTTTTCTAGTTTCCCTGGAGACTTTTTTTTTCTTTCTTGCTTCCCTGGAGACTTTTTTTCTTTTTTGCTTCCCTGGAGACTTTTTTTTTCTTTTCCTGGAGACTTTTTTCTATTTTGCTTCCCTGGAGACTTTTTTTTCTCTTTCTTGCTTCCCTGGAGACTTTTTTTTTCTAATTTCCCTGGAGACATTTTTTCCCCTCTTAATTGCTTCCCTGGAGACATTTTTTTTTCTTTCTAGTTTCCCTGGAGACTTTTTTTTTCTAGTTTCCCTGGAGACTTTTTTTTTCTAGTTTCTTGCTTCCCTGGAGACTTTTTTTCTTTCTAGTTTCCCTGGAGACTTTTTTTTCTAGTTTCCCTGGAGACATTTTTTTTTCTAGTTTCCCTGGAGACCATTTTTCTTTCTCTTATTATTTTTTTTTCTTTCTTGCTTCCCTGGAGACATTATTATCATTTATTCCCTATCTTTCTTATCATTCTTTCTCTGTTGCTTCCCTGGAGATTTTCTTTTTTTCTCTCATGCTTTATGGAGACATTATTATTATTATCATCATTATTATTATTACAACTTATTATTAATATTATTATTGTTACTAATTCATGTATGTACGTAGTAGCAGCTCTTTCATGACACCTAAATAGTATGTGCGCACAAACACACGCACGCACACAAACACACGCGCACACATACACGCACACACACATACACACACACACACATTATCATAGCACACACTTGGGTCTATAGAATCTTTAGCCCAGAAGTTATAGGAATTACCAACACAACTATTTCAACAGACATGCATTCTAACCCAACAGGAAATTTCTATAAACTTGCCCACAGAAGTATGTTTTGACCGTAAATTCACTGTTTCTATAAGGAATGTTTTGACCGTAAATTCACTGTTTCTATAAGGAATATTTTGACCGTAAATTCAGTGTTTCTATAAGGAATGTTTTGACCGTAAATTCACTGTTTCTATAAGGAATATTTTGACCGTAAATTCAGTGTTTCTATAAGGAATGTTTTGACCGTAAATTCACTGTTTCTATAAGGAATGTTTTGACCGTAAATTCACTGTTTCTATAAGGAATATTTTGACCGTAAATTCACTGTTTCTATAAGGAATATTTTGACCGTAAATTCACTGTTTCTATAAGGAATGTTTTGACCGTAAATTCACTGTTTCTATAAGGAATATTTTGACCGTAAATTCACTGTTTCTATAAGGAATATTTTGACCGTAAATTCACTGTTTCTATAAGGAATATTTTGACCGTAAATTCAGTGTTTCTATAAGGAATGTTTTGACCGTAAATTCACTGTTTCTATAAGGAATATTTTGACCGTAAATTCACTGTTTCTATAAGGAATGTTTTGACGTAAATTCAGTGTTTCTATAAGGAATATTTTGACCGTAAATTCAGTGTTTTTATAAGGAATATTTTGACTGTAAAGTCACTGTTTCTATAAGGAATATTTTGACCATAAATTCACTGTTTCTATAAGGAATATTTTGACCATAAATTCAGTGTTTTTATAAGGAATATTTTGACCGTAAATTCAGTGTTTTTATAAGGAATATTTTGACCGTAAATTCAGTGTTTTTATAAGGAATATTTTGACCGTAAATTCAGTGTTTCTATAAGGAATATTTTGACCGTAAATTCAGTGTTTTTATAAGGAATATTTTGACTGTAAAGTCACTGTTTCTATAAGGAATATTTTGACCGTAAATTCAGTGTTTCTATAAGGAATATTTTGACTGTAAATTCAGTGTTTCTATAAGGAATATTTTGACTGTAAATTCAGTGTTTCTATAAGGAATATTTTGACTGTAAAGTCACTGTTTCTATAAGGAATATTTTGACCGTAAATTCAGTGTTTCTATAAGGAATATTTTGACTGTAAATTCACTGTTTCTATAAGGAATATTTTGACTGTAAATTCAGTGTTTCTATAAGGAATATTTTGACCGTAAATTCACTGTTTTTATAAGGAATATTTTGACCGTAAATTCACTGTTTCTATAAGGAATATTTTGACCATAAATTCAGTGTTTCTATAAGGAATATTTTGACCGTAAATTCAGTGTTTCTATAAGGAATATTTTGACCGTAAATTCAGTGTTTTTATAAGGAATGTTTTGACCGTAAAGTCACTGTTTCTATAAGGAATATTTTGACCATAAATTCAGTGTTTTTATAAGGAATATTTTGACCGTAAATTCAGTGTTTTTATAAGGAATATTTTGACCGTAAATTCCGTGTTTTTATAAGGAATATTTTGACCGTAAATTCCGTGTTTTTATAAGGAATATTTTGACCGTAAAGTCACTGTTTCTATAAGGAATATTTTGACCGTAAATTCAGTGTTTTTATAAGGAATATTTTGACCGTAAATTCAGTGTTTTTATAAGGAATATTTTGACCGTAAAGTCACTGTTTCTATAAGGAATATTTTGACCGTAAATTCACAGTTTTTATAAGGAATATTTTGACCGTAAATTCAGTGTTTTTATAAGGAATATTTTGACCATAAAGTCACTGTTTCTATAAGGAATATTTTGACCGTAAATTCAGTTTTTATAAGGAATATTTTGACCGTAAATTCAGTGTTTCTATAAGGAATATTTTGACCGTAAATTCAGTGTTTCTATAAGGAATATTTTGACCATAAATTCACTGTTTCTATAAGGAATATTTTGACCGTAAATTCACTGTTTCTATAAGGAATATTTTGACCGTAAATTCACTGTTTCTATAAGGAATATTTTGACTGTAAATTCACTGTTTCTATAAGGAATATTTTGACTGTAAATTCACTGTTTCTATGAGTTAATAGTAATAGACCAGCCTTACCACAAAGAAAATGTTTTGCACTTGGGAGTTATAAATTTTTTAGTCGAAAATTAATCTGTATTCCACTCCAGACATGAAACTGTTCCCTAGATCTTATTTATAGCGAGTGGAAGAAAATAACTCATTCTCAGTCTAATATTTTTTGAAGTTGAAATTTTACTTTTTGAAACTTGTAGGCCTATGTTGTTTGTTTGTTCACGTAAAATTCTGTGCTGAGTAATTTTTTGCATACATTAATGATGGGTTTTGTGCAGTTTTGTAAGCAGTGATTGGGCTATGAAAGTTTTGTAAGCAGTGATTGGGCTATGATAGTTTTGTAAGCAGTGATTGGGCTATGAAAGTTTTGTAAGCAGTGATTGGGCTATGAAAGTTTTGTAAGCAGTGATTGGGCTATGAAAGTTTTGTAAGCAGTGATTGGGCTATGAAAGTTTTGTAAGCAGTGATTGGGCTATGAAAGTTTTGTAAGCAGTGATTGGTGGCTATTGGAAAAGTTTTGTAAGCAGTGATTGGGCTATGAAAGTTTTGTAAGCAGTGATTGGCCTATGAAAGTGTTGTAAGCAGTGATTGGGCTATGAAAGTGTTGTAAGCAGTGATTGAGCTATGAAAGTGTTGTAAGCAGTGATTGGGCTATGAAATTTTTGTAAGCAGTGATTGGGCTATGAAATTTTTGTAAGCAGTGATTGGCCTATGAGTTTTGTAAGCAGTGATTGGGCTATGATAGTTTTGTAAGCAGTGATTGGGCTATGAAAGTTTTGTAAGCAGTGATTGGGCTATAAATTTTTTGTAAGCAGTGATTGGGCTATGAAATTTTTGTAAGCAGTGATTGGGCTAGAAAATTTTTGCAAGCCTATAAATTCTGGTCTTTATTTACATAGCCCAAATTAAAAAGATGTACCCTGGCTTTATACATGCAGTAAATACACACCATAACATAGGCTTGCAAACTTATAGCCCAAAATCTGAGGTACATTTTTTGGGGGGGCTATTTCATGGTTCTATCTTTGGGCTGAGTACATGTTCAGCCGCCCATGACCTGACCTGACCTGTGCTGTGTGTGTGTGTACTGTGCTGTGTGTGTGTGTGTGTGTGCTGTGGTGCTGCCGTCATCCCAACACTGAGGTGCAAGGGGAAGGGGAACGTAAATTGTGTCCACGTCCACACACTTCAGAAAACAAATGCGTTTATTTACCTATTTATTATTAAAGAGAATAAATTTATAATAAACCTGTGTTGTTTTTATGGGCACGTGACCTGGGCGTGTTTTGATGAATAAATAACTGTACACACCAAGCACAACTGATAAGTAATGTCAATGCGTTACCGAAAAATCAGGAGTGCATTACCGTCAATGTGTTACCGATTTTAATTTCCTTAGAGCGGTCCGCGTTACTGCATTACCGTTACCAAAATTGAAAGTGCATTACCAGCGTTACCAAAATTTTTACCAAGTTTTTTCCTTCGATCTTTTTCATTTTCACATACATTGTACACCCCATTATTCTAAACACTTTTGTATAGAAGAACATTTCCCATAAAATTAATAATGTGTGTTCCCGGAAATATAAGAGTCCCCCTTAAAATTCCTAACATCCCAACAAAGTGGTCTATGAATGAATACACGCCACGCCTGCAGAACAGAGCTCAACAATGCCGCGCAACAGATTCGGCGATTGTCGTCTTCGTTTCTTAACTTTGAAAATTACGATAAAGCAAGTGGTAACGCTAAATTTTTTTGGTGCATTACTGGTAGTGCATTACTTTGAAAATCTTTGCGTTACCGATTTGGTAGTGCATTAGTAACGCAGTAATGCAAGCGGTAACGCAAGTGCCCGGCTTTGGTAATGTAAGATAATAGCAAGCTTAGAGGAAGACAAAAATTATGGCAGTAACATTACAGACAACAAATAAATATTAACTAAAATGAGTTCACAGTTACTACTACTACACATCACATTCAGGACAACCTTCCATTAAACAACTCTAAGGTTACAGAAGAAAATGATGCAACACAAAGTACTATTTTGACAAACACGAGAGAATCGAGAGATATAAGAAGAACATAAGAAAATAAGGAAGCTACAAGAGGCCGTGAGACCTATACGAGGTATTTCCTGTAGAATCAAAACAAAAAATACAGAGAAACGAGAATAACTACGGGAATGAAAGATGATGAAGACCAAAAAAAGCTACACACATTGCACTTCTATAGTCTATTTTTTGTATTATGGTCAAAATGCAGTAAGGAAGCCACGCCCCCTGCCTGCCCTTCTATTCTACGGGGCAGCTGATTGGTGCATTCCTCGTATCATCACTACCAATCACAATATCTTCACTACTTAACAGCACGTGACCACTGGACAGCAATCTTCACTACAGAGGGTGACAAAATAAAAAATCCCTCTGTAGTGAAGATTGCTGTCCAGTGGTCACGCGCTGTTAAGTAGTGAAGATATTGTGATTGGTAGTGATGATACGAGGAATGCACCAATCAGCTGCCCCGTAGAATAGAAGGGCAGGCAGGGGGCATGGCTTCCTTACTGCATTTTGACCATAATAAAAAAAATAGACTATAGATTAAAACATAAAACATTGTACCATAGTAGTAAAAGTAGTAGTAGTAGTAGTAGTACAGGTTGAAGTTCCCAAACTCGGCATCCCAAGACTCTGCAACACCCAAAACTCGGCTATGGTTCCGGATTTTCCAAAACACGGCAGAACACCCAAAACCCGGCGCGTAGTTGCCGGGTCGGCCGCTGGGTGCCACCACACTAGGCCGCTTGGTTTCTCCCGCCGATTTGTTTGTTGTTATTGTTCAGTGGTGTTGTGACTGTAGTTGTGTACACTGTTATTTTGTGTACTTCTACAGGTCTGTTATTGGTATTATGGCTCCCAAACGTCCAGGAACACCTACTGGGGGAAGTGAAAAGAAAAGGAAGAACAATGTGTTAACTATTTCTGAGAAAATTTACCTTTTGAAGAAGTTCATGTGATTTTCATGCTTTTTTCCCCCTTAATATATCTACGTTCTAAAAGTCGGAAAATTCCATTACTTGGCTTGGCGCTGGTCCCGAGGTTGCCGAGTTTGGGAACTTCAACCTGTAAGATAAAGGTAGATGAGTGTACAGTATCTCTAACTATACAACCCAACATACAAATTACTACAAAACCTTAACTTCAACTACAACACAGAGAAAGTTCAAAATTAAGCCACATATCTAACATAGGCTACAATTACTACAAGACATTAACTTCAACTAGTCAATTTTTTTTAACGAGGTGAAAAATCCTGCCCCCTTGCTGCTTACTGCCTGATATTTGATGCCAGGAGAAGGGAATACTACACTTCTTCTAAATTCCAGCTGTATTCTATCATAGTTAACCATAGTATCAGGTAAACATAGGCATCATTATAACCAGGAGACCTTAAGATAGCATGGAATTTTAGCCTCGTTAAAAAAATAGACTTTACAACACAGAAAAAGATGAGAAACCAGCGACACCTCCAACATACTCCTACAAAACCTGAACTTCAACTACAACACAAGAGATAACATGAGAGAGAGAGAGAGAGAGAGAGAGAGAGAGAGAGAGAGAGAGAGAGAGAGAGAGAGAGAGAGAGAGAGAGAGAGAGAGAGAGAGAGAGAGAGAGATTAGAACATAAGAAAATAAGAAAATAAGGAAGCTACAAGAGGCCCCGAGACATACACGTGGTAGTTCCTGTTATACCTACTACAAAACATTAACAACTTCAACTACAACACAAGAGAAAGTTGAGGAGAAAAAGAAGTTCAAAGAGAAAGAAAGGACGAAGCGACACATATATACATACAGTTACCCTTTGAAGTACCCCAGAGTTACCCTTTGAAGTACCCCAGAGTTACCCTTTGAAGTATCCCAGAGTTACCCTTTCAAGTACCCCAGAGTTACCCTTTGAAGTATCCCAGAGTTACCCTTTCAAGTACCCCAGAGTTACCCTTTCAAGTACCCCAGAGTTACCCTTTCAAGTACCCCAGAGTTACCCTTTCAAGTACCCCAGAGTTACCCTTTCAAGTATCCCAGAGTTACCCTTTGAAGTACCCCAGAGTTACCCTTTCAAGTACCCCAGAGTTACCCTTTCAAGTACCCCAGAGTTACCCTTTCAAGTACCCCAGAGTTACCCTTTCAAGTACCCCAGAGTTACCCTTTCAAGTACCCCAGAGTTACCCTTTCAAGTACCCCAGAGTTACCCTTTTAAGTACCCCAGAGTTACCCTTTCAAGTACCCCAGAGTTACCCTTTCAAGTACCCCAGAGTTACCCTTTCAAGTACCCCAGAGTCACCCTTTCAAGTACCCCAGAGTCACCCTTTCAAGTACCCCAGAGTCACCCTTTCAAGTACCCCAGAGTCACCCTTTCAAGTACCCCAGAGTTACCCTTTTAAGTACCCCAGAGTTACCCTTTCAAGTACCCCAGAGTTACCCTTTCGAGTACCCCAGAGTTACCCTTTCAAGTACCCCAGAGTTACCCTTTCAAGTACCCCAGAGTTACCCTTTCAAGTACCCCGGAGTTACCCTTTCAAGTACCCCAGAGTTACCCTTTCAAGTACCTCAGAGTTACCCTTTCAAGTACCCTGGAGTTACCCTTTCAAGTACCCCAGAGTTACCCTTTCAAGTACCCCAGAGTTACCCTTTCAAGTACCCCAGAGTTACCCTTTTAAGTATCCCAGAGTTACCCTTTCAAGTACCCCAGAGTTACCCTTTCAAGTACCCCAGAGTTACCCTTTCAAGTACCCCAGAGTTACCCTTTCAAGTACCCCAGAGTTACCCTTTCAAGTATCCCAGAGTTACCCTTTCAAGTATCCCAGAGTTACCCTTTCAAGTACCCCAGAGTTACCCTTTCAAGTACCCCAGAGTTACCCTTTCAAGTACCCCAGAGTTACCCTTTTAAGTACCCCAGAGTTACCCTTTCAAGTACCCCAGAGTTACCCTTTCAAGTACCCAGAGTTACCCTTTTAAGTATCACAGAGTTACCCTTTCAAGTACCCCAGAGTTACCCTTTCAAGTACCCCAGAGTTACCCTTTTAAGTACCCCAGAGTTACCCTTTCAAGTACCCAGAGTTACCCTTTCAAGTATCCCAGAGTTACCCTTTCAAGTACCCCAGAGTTACCCTTTCAAGTACCCCAGAGTTACCCTTTCAAGTATCCCAGAGTTACCCTTTCAAGTACCCCAGAGTTACCCTTTCAAGTATCCCAGAGTTACCCTTTCAAGTACCCCAGAGTTACCCTTTCAAGTACCCCAGAGTTACCCTTTCAAGTACCCCAGAGTTACCCTTTCAAGTATCCCAGTTACCCTTTCAAGTATCCCAGAGTTACCCTTTCAAGTACCCCAGAGTTACCCTTTCAAGTACCCCAGAGTTACCCTTTCAAGTACCCCAGAGTTACCCTTTTAAGTACCCCAGAGTTACCCTTTCAAGTACCCCAGAGTTACCCTTTCAAGTACCCCAGAGTTACCCTTTTAAGTATCCCAGAGTTACCCTTTCAAGTATCCCAGAGTTACCCTTTCAAGTACCCCAGAGTTACCCTTTCAAGTATCCCAGAGTTACCCTTTCAAGTACCCCAGAGTTACCCTTTTAAGTATCCCAGAGTTACCCTTTCAAGTATCCCAGAGTTACCCTTTCAAGTATCCCAGAGTTACCCTTTCAAGTATCCCAGAGTTACCCTTTCAAGTATCCCAGAGTTACCCTTTCAAGTACCCCAGACTTACCCTTTGAAGTACCCCAGAGTTACCCTTTCAAGTATCCCAGAGTTACCCTTTCAAGTACCCCAGAGTTACCCTTTCAAGTACCCCAGACTTACCCTTTGAAGTACCCCAGAGTTACCCTTTCAAGTATCCCAGAGTTACCCTTTCAAGTATCCCAGAGTTACCCTTTCAAGTATCCCAGAGTTACCCTTTCAAGTACCCCAGAGTTACCCTTTTAAGTACCCCAGAGTTACCCTTTCAAGTATCCCAGAGTTACCCTTTCAAGTATCCCAGAGTTACCCTTTTAAGTATCCCAGAGTTACCCTTTGAAGTACCCCAGAGTTACCCTTTGAAGTATCCCAGAGTTACCCTTTGAAGTACCCCAGAGTTACCCTTTCAAGTACCCCAGACTTACCCTTTCAAGTATCCCAGAGTTACCCTTTCAAGTATCCCAGAGTTACCCTTTCAAGTACCCCAGAGTTACCCTTTCAAGTACCCCAGAGTTACCCTTTCAAGTACCCCAGAGTTACCCTTTCAAGTACCCCAGAGTTACCCTTTTAAGTACCCCAGAGTCACCCTTTCAAGTACCCCAGAGTTACCCTTTTAAGTACCCCAGAGTTACCCTTTTAAATATCCTGGGTGACTGCAAGGTGACCGTCCAGCCTCAGTTTGCGGTAGAGGGAGATGTAGCGTGCGGCGGCGGTGGTGTGGGGGAGCAGGAGGCGGGCACACAGGCTGGTCTTGGTCAGGCCCTTCACCTCCAGGCCGGGGGGAGCCAGGGCCTGCAGGAACGCCAGGACAAAGGAGTAGCAGTTTTGTGATGATTCCTGGTACCTGAGGGTGTGGGAGATATTGTTGTAGTGGTAGTTGTAGTAGTAGTGTTTAGTTAGTTAGTAGTTGTAGAGGTAGTGGTAGTTGTAGTACAGTAGTAGTTAGTAGTAGTAGTAGTAGTAGTAGTAGTAGTAGTAGTAGTAGTAGTAGTAGTAGTTGCATTATTACTTGGTACCTGAGTGGGTGGGAGAGAAAGATTGTAGTAGTAGTAGTAGTAATAGTAGTGTTTAGTTAGTTAGTAGTAGTGGTGGTAGTGGTAGTAGTAGTAGTCAAAGGTGGGCATCGCAATTTTTTTTCCAATTCCACAATCGCAATTCCGCAATTTTGTTCAGATAGGACTTTTTGCAATCGCAATTCCGCAAACTAATTTTGACACCTACAATTAAAACAAAACACCTACAATTAAAACAAAAAATATCTCTAGACTCTTAAACACCTACAATTAAAACAATAAATGTCTCTAGACTCTTAAACACCTACAATTAAAACAATAAATGTCTCTAGACTCTTAAACACCTACAATTAAAACAATAAATGTCTCTAGACTCTTAAACACCTACAATTAAAACAATAAATGTCTCTAGACTCTTAAACACCTACAATTAAAACAATAAATATCTCTAGACTCTTAAACACCTACAATTAAAACAATAAATGTCTCTAGACTCTTAAACACCTACAATTAAAACAATAAATGTCTCTAGACTCTTAAACACCTACAATTAAAACAATAAATGTCTCTAGACTCTTAAACACCTACAATTAAAACAATAAATATCTCTAGACTCTTAAACACCTACAATTAAAACAATAAATGTCTCTAGACTCTTAAACACCTACAATTAAAACAATAAATATCTCTAGACTCTTAAACACCTACAATTAAAACAATAAATGTCTCTAGACTCTTAAACACCTACAATTAAAACAATAAATGTCTCTAGACTCTTAAACACCTACAATTAAAACAATAAATATCTCTAGACTCTTAAACACCTACAATTAAAACAATAAATGTCTCTAGACTCTTAAACACCTACAATTAAAACAATAAATATCTCTAGACTCTTAAACACCTACAATTAAAACAAATAATGTCTCTAGACTCTTAAACACCTACAATTAAAACAATAAATATCTCTAGACTCTTAAACACCTACAATTAAAACAAATAATGTCTCTAGACTCTTAAACACCTACAATTAAAACAAATAATGTCTCTAGACTCTTAAACACCTACAATTAAAACAATAAATATCTCTAGACTCTTAAACACCTACAATTAAAACAAATAATGTCTCTAGACTCTTAAACACCTACAATTAAAACAATAAATATCTCTAGACTCTTAAACACCTACAATTAAAACAAATAATGTCTCTAGACTCTTAAACACCTACAATTAAAACAATAAAATATCTCTAGACTCTTAAACACCTACAATTAAAACAAAAATGTCTGTAGACTCTTAAACACCTACAATTAAAACAATAAATATCTCTAGACTCTTAAACACCTACAATAAAACAAATAATGTCTCTAGACTCTTAAACACCTACAATTAAAACAAATAATGTCTCTAGACTCTTAAACACCTACAATTAAAACAATAAATATCTCTAGACTCTTAAACACCTACAATTAAAACAAATAATGTCTCTAGACTCTTAAACACCTACAATTAAAACAATAAATATCTCTAGACTCTTAAACACCTACAATTAAAACAAATAATGTCTGTAGACTCTTAAACACCTACAATTAAAACAATAAATATCTCTAGACTCTTAAACACCTACAATTAAAACAAATAATGTCTGTAGACTCTTAAACACCTACAATTAAAACAATAAAATATCTCTAGACTCTTAAACACCTACAATTAAAACAAATAATGTCTCTAGACTCTTAAACACCTACAATTAAAACAATAAATATCTCTAGACTCTTAAACACCTACAATTAAAACAAATAATGTCTCTAGACTCTTAAACACCTACAATTAAAACAATAAATATCTCTAGACTCTTAAACACCTACAATTAAAACAAATAATGTCTGTAGACTCTTAAACACCTACAATTAAAACAATAAATATCTCTAGACTCTTAAACACCTACAATTAAAACAAATAATGTCTGTAGACTCTTAAACACCTACAATTAAAACAATAAATATCTCTAGACTCTTAAACACCTACAATTAAAACAAATAATGTCTGTAGACTCTTAAACACCTACAATTAAAACAATAAATATCTCTAGACTCTTAAACACCTACAATTAAAACAAATAATGTCTCTAGACTCTTAAACACCTACAATTAAAACAATAAATATCTCTAGACTCTTAAACACCTACAATTAAAACAAATAATGTCTGTAGACTCTTAAACACTACAATTAAAACAATAAATATCTCTAGACTCTTAAACACCCTACAATTAAAACAAATAATGTCTGTAGACTCTTAAACACCTACAATTAAAACAATAAAATATCTCTAGACTCTTAAACACCTACAATTAAAACAAATAATGTCTCTAGACTCTTAAACACCTACAATTAAAACAATAAATATCTCTAGACTCTTAAACACCTACAATTAAAACAAATAATGTCTCTAGACTCTTAAACACCTACAATTAAAACAATAAATATCTCTAGACTCTTAAACACCTACAATTAAAACAAATAATGTCTGTAGACTCTTAAACACCTACAATTAAAACAATAAATATCTCTAGACTCTTAAACACCTACAATTAAAACAAATAATGTCTGTAGACTCTTAAACACCTACAATTAAAACAATAAATATCTCTAGACTCTTAAACACCTACAATTAAAACAAATAATGTCTCTAGACTCTTAAACATCTACAATTAAAACAATAAATATCTCTAGACTCTTAAAACACCTACAATTAAAACAAATAATGTCTCTAGACTCTTAAACACCTACAATTAAAACAATAAATATCTCTAGACTCTTAAACACCTACAATTAAACAAATAATGTCTCTAGACTCTTAAACACCTACAATTAAAACAAATAATGTCTCTAGACTCTTAAACACCTACAATTAAAACAATAAATATCTCTAGACTCTTAAACACCTACAATTAAAACAAATAATGTCTCTAGACTCTTAAACACCTACAATTAAAACAATAAATATCTCTAGACTCTTAAACACCTACAATTAAAACAAATAATGTCTGTAGACTCTTAAACACCTACAATTAAAACAATAAATATCTCTAGACTCTTAAACACCTACAATTAAAACAAATAATGTCTCTAGACTCTTAAACACCTACAATTAAAACAAATAATGTCTCTAGACTCTTAAACACCTACAATTAAAACAATAAATATCTCTAGACTCTTAAACACCTACAATTAAAACAAATAATGTCTCTAGACTCTTAAACACCTACAATTAAAACAATAAATATCTCTAGACTCTTAAACACCTACAATTAAAACAAATAATGTCTGTAGACTCTTAAACACCTACAATTAAAACAATAAATATCTCTAGACTCTTAAACACCTACAATTAAAACAAATAATGTCTGTAGACTCTTAAACACCTACAATTAAAACAATAAATATCTCTAGACTCTAAACACTACAATTAAAACAAATAATGTCTCTAGACTCTTAAACACCTACAATTAAAACAATAAATATCTCTAGACTCTTAAACACCTACAATTAAAACAAATAATGTCTCTAGACTCTTAAACACCTACAATTAAAACAATAAATATCTCTAGACTCTTAAACACCTACAATTAAAAAAAATAATGTCTGTAGACTCTTAAACACCTACAATTAAAACAATAAATATCTCTAGACTCTTAAACACCTACAATTAAAACAAATATGTCTCTAGACTCTTAAACACCTACAATTAAAACAATAAATATCTCTAGACTCTTAAACACCTACAATTAAAACAAATAATGTCTCTAGACTCTTAAACACCTACAATTAAAACAATAAATATCTCTAGACTCTTAAACACCTACAATTAAAACAATAAATATCTCTAGACTCTTAAACACCTACAATTAAAACAATAAATATCTCTAGACTCTTAAACACCTACAATTAAAACAAATAATGTCTGTAGACTCTTAAACACCTACAATTAAAACAATAAATATCTCTAGACTCTTAAACACCTACAATTAAAACAAATAATGTCTCTAGACTCTTAAACACCTACAATTAAAACAATAAATATCTCTAGACTCTTAAACACCTACAATTAAAACAAATAATGTCTGTAGACTCTTAAACACCTACAATTAAAACAAATAATGTCTGTAGACTCTTAAACACCTACAATTAAAACAAATAATGTCTGTAGACTCTTAAACACCTACAATTAAAACAATAAATATCTCTAGACTCTTAAACACCTACAATTAAAACAAATAATGTCTGTAGACTCTTAAACACCTACAATTAAAACAAATAATGTCTGTAGACTCTTAAACACCTACAATTAAAACAAATAATGTCTGTAGACTCTTAAACACCTACAATTAAAACAAATAATGTCTGTAGACTCTTAAACACCTACAATTAAAACAAATAATGTCTGTAGACTCTTAAACACCTACAATTAAAACAAATAATGTCTGTAGACTCTTAAACACCTACAATTAAAAAATAATGTCTGTAGACTCTTAAACACCTACAATTAAAACAAATAATGTCTGTAGACTCTTAAACACCTACAATTAAAACAAATAATGTCTGTAGACTCTTAAACACCTACAATTAAAACAAATAATGTCTGTAGACTCTTAAACACCTACAATTAAAACAAATAATGTCTGTAGACTCTTAAACACCTACAATTAAAACAAATAATGTCTGTAGACTCTTAAACACCTACAATTAAAACAAATAATGTCTGTAGACTCTTAAACACCTACAATTAAAACAAAATGTCTGTAGACTCTTAAACACCTACAATTAAAACAAATAATGTCTGTAGACTCTTAAACACCTACAATTAAAACAATAAATGTCTCTAAGACTCTTAAACACCTACAATTAAAACAAATAATGTCTGTAGACTCTTAAACACCTAAAATTAAAACAAATAATGTCTGTAGACTCTTAAACACCTACAATTAAAACAAATAATGTCTGTAGACTCTTAAACACCTACAATTAAAACAAATAATGTCTGTAGACTCTTAAACACCTACAATTAAAACAAATAATGTCTGTAGACTCTTAAACACCTACAATTAAAACAAATAATGTCTGTAGACTCTTAAACACCTACAATTAAAACAAATAATGTCTGTAGACTCTTAAACACCTACAATTAAAACAATAAATGTCTCTAGACTCTTAAACACCTACAATTAAAACAAATAATGTCTGTAGACTCTTAAACACCTACAATTAAAACAAATAATGTCTGTAGACTCTTAAACACCTACAATTAAAACAATAAATGTCTCTAGACTCTTAAACACCTACAATTAAAACAAATAATGTCTGTAGACTCTTAAACACCTACAATTAAAACAATAAATGTCTCTAGACTCTTAAACACCTACAATTAAAACAAATAATGTCTGTAGACTCTTAAACACGTACAATTAAAACAATAAATGTCTCTAGACTCTTAAACACCTACAATTAAAACAAATAATGTCTGTAGACTCTTAAACACCTACAATTAAAACAATAAATGTCTCTAGACTCTTAAACACCTACAATTAAAACAAATAATGTCTGTAGACTCTTAAACACCTACAATTAAAACAATAAATGTCTCTAGACTCTTAAACACCTACAATTAAAACAAATAATGTCTGTAGACTCTTAAACACCTACAATTAAAACAATAAATGTCTCTAGACTCTTAAACACCTACAATTAAAACAAATAATGTCTGTAGACTCTTAAACACCTACAATTAAAACAAATAATGTCTCTAGACTCTTAAACACCTACAATTAAAACAAATAATGTCTGTAGACTCTTAAACACCTACAATTAAAACAAATAATGTCTGTAGACTCTTAAACACCTACAATTAAAACAAATAATGTCTGTAGACTCTTAAACACCTACAATTAAAACAATAAATGTCTCTAGACTCTTAAACACCTACAATTAAAACAAATAATGTCTGTAGACTCTTAAACACCTACAATTAAAACAAATAATGTCTGTAGACTCTTAAACACCTACAATTAAAACAATAAATGTCTGTAGACTCTTAAACACCTACAATTAAAACAATAAATATCTCTAGACTCTTAAACACCTACAATTAAAACAAATAATGTCTGTAGACTCTTAAACACCTACAATTAAAACAATAAATGTCTGTAGACTCTTAAACACCTACAATTAAAACAAATAATGTCTCTAGACTCTTAAACACCTACAATTAAAACAAATAATGTCTGTAGACTCTTAAACACCTACAATTAAAACAATAAATGTCTGTAGACTCTTAAACACCTACAATTAAAACAATAAATGTCTGTAGACTCTTAAACACCTACAATTAAAACAATAAATATCTCTAGACTCTTAAACACCTACAATTAAAACAATAAATGTCTCTAGACTCTTAAACACCTACAATTAAAACAATAAATATCTCTAGACTCTTAAACACCTACAATTAAAACAATAAATGTCTCTAGACTCTTAAACACCTACAATTAAAACAATAAATGTCTCTAGACTCTTAAACACCTACAATTAAAACAATAAATGTCTCTAGACTCTTAAACACCTACAATTAAAACAATAAATGTCTGTAGACTCTTAAACACCTACAATTAAAACAATAAATGTCTGTAGACTCTTAAACACCTACAATTAAAACAATAAATGTCTGTAGACTCTTAAACACCTACAATTAAAACAATAAATGTCTGTAGACTCTTAAACACCTACAATTAAAACAATAAATGTCTGTAGACTCTTAAACACCTACAATTAAAACAATAAATGTCTCTAGACTCTTAAACACCTACAATTAAAACAATAAATATCTCTAGACTCTTAAACACCTACAATTAAAACAATAAATGTCTCTAGACTCTTAAACACCTACAATTAAAACAAATAATGTCTCTAGACTCTTAAACACCTACAATTAAACAAAAATAGTCTGTAGACTCTTAAACACCTACAATTAAAACAATAAATGTCTCTAGACTCTTAAACACCTACAATTAAAACAAATAATGTCTGTAGACTCTTAAACACCTACAATTAAAACAAATAATGTCTGTAGACTCTTAAACACCTACAATTAAAACAATAAATGTCTGTAGACTCTTAAACACCTACAATTAAAACAATAAATATCTCTAGACTCTTAAACACCTACAATTAAAACAAATAATGTCTGTAGACTCTTAAACACCTACAATTAAAACAATAAATGTCTGTAGACTCTTAAACACCTACAATTAAAACAAATAATGTCTCTAGACTCTTAAACACCTACAATTAAAACAAATAATGTCTGTAGACTCTTAAACACCTACAATTAAAAACAATAAATGTCTGTAGACTCTTAAACACCTACAATTAAACAATAAATGTCTGTAGACTCTTAAACACCTACAATTAAAACAATAAATATCTCTAGACTCTTAAACACCTACAATTAAAACAATAAATGTCTCTAGACTCTTAAACACCTACAATTAAAACAATAAATATCTCTAGACTCTTAAACACCTACAATTAAAACAATAAATGTCTCTAGACTCTTAAACACCTACAATTAAAACAATAAATGTCTCTAGACTCTTAAACACCTACAATTAAAACAATAAATGTCTCTAGACTCTTAAACACCTACAATTAAAACAATAAATGTCTGTAGACTCTTAAACACCTACAATTAAAACAATAAATGTCTGTAGACTCTTAAACACCTACAATTAAAACAATAAATGTCTGTAGACTCTTAAACACCTACAATTAAAACAATAAATGTCTGTAGACTCTTAAACACCTACAATTAAAACAATAAATGTCTCTAGACTCTTAAACACCTACAATTAAAACAAATAATGTCTGTAGACTCTTAAACACCTACAATTAAAACAAATAATGTCTCTAGACTCTTAAACACCTACAATTAAAACAAATAATGTCTCTAGACTCTTAAACACCTACAATTAAAACAAATAATGTCTGTAGACTCTTAAACACCTACAATTAAAACAAATAATGTCTCTAGACTCTTAAACACCTACAATTAAAACAATAAATATCTCTAGACTCTTAAACACCTACAATTAAAACAAATAATGTCTCTAGACTCTTAAACACCTACAATTAAAACAAATAATGTCTGTAGACTCTTAAACACCTACAATTAAAACAAATAAATATCTCTAGACTCTTAAACACCTACAATTAAAACAAATAATGTCTCTAGACTCTTAAACACCTACAATTAAAACAAATAAATATCTCTAGACTCTTAAACACCTACAATTAAAACAATAAATATCTCTAGACTCTTAAACACCTACAATTAAAACAAATAATGTCTGTAGACTCTTAAACACCTACAATTAAAACAATAAATATCTCTAGACTCTTAAACACCTACAATTAAAACAAATAATGTCTGTAGACTCTTAAACACCTACAATTAAAACAATAATGTCTGTAGACTCTTAAAACACCTACAATTAAAACAAATAATGTCTGTAGACTCTTAAACACCTACAATTAAAACAATAAATATCTCTAGACTCTTAAACACCTACAATTAAAACAAATAAGTCTGTAGACTCTTAAAACACCTACAATTAAAACAATAAATATCTCTAGACTCTTAAACACCTACAATTAAAACAAATAATGTCTGTAGACTCTTAAACACCTACAATTAAAACAATAAATGTCTGTAGACTCTTAAACACCTACAATTAAAACAAATAATGTCTGTAGACTCTTAAACACCTACAATTAAAACAATAAATGTCTGTAGACTCTTAAACACCTACAATTAAAACAATAAATGTCTGTAGACTCTTAAACACCTACAATTAAAACAAATAATGTCTGTAGACTCTTAAACACCTACAATTAAAACAATAAATGTCTGTAGACTCTTAAACACCTACAATTAAAACAATAAATGTCTGTAGACTCTTAAACACCTACAATTAAAACAATAAATGTCTGTAGACTCTTAAACACCTACAATTAAAACAATAAATGTCTGTAGACTCTTAAACACCTACAATTAAAACAATAAATGTCTGTAGACTCTTAAACACCTACAATTAAAACAAAAA
>JACEEZ010004281.1:62500-80000 GCA_016584305.1 Chionoecetes opilio | reverse complement strand
CCGTCAAAATGTCTAAGAAGTGTATTATTAGAAATTTGTCATCACTTATTCGAATTGCAAAAAACACTTAGGTTTGCACAGGAAAAAACTATCTCTATCCGTAGATAACAGTGAAGTCGCCACCTGCAGTGAAGTCGCCAGGCGCCAAATATTACGAATTATAGCATCACTACTGATTTTTATGTGCCACTGAAGATGTTACACAGTAGTTTATATCATGACTGTATAATCTACCCTGTTTCAGCGTTGTTTTATGCTTTGTATCTGCAAGTATAACTGTTGCGCATTTTGCTTCTCACGTTTTTCTTCGCACGACGACAGACAGCAGCTGATCACCTTTCGGGCGACAGGACACAAAACTTGCCAGATCTTTCAAACTTGAATAGAATTTGTTTTCACGTTGGCAGAGGAATTTTTATATATCCAAGCATCTTCCGCAACTAATATATATAGACTTGTTTTACTTTACCTCTAATTTCCCTGCATTCCCCAGAGTGGCGACTCAACTGTTGAGTTAAAATACTAGCTGGCGACTTTACTGTAGTAGGTATAGTGAGGTCGCCACTCGGTTTTATTTTTGTAATTTGTTCATTTATAGCCCTAATATGACACAGATGAAGACACAAAATGACACAGACTTGCCAGATAGCCCCTTCTAACTTTCCTGAAATCATGGATGTAGAAATGTAAGTATTAACGCCACCACACGTCTGTACATAACAAAGAAACGTAGAACTGGCGACTTCACTGTTATCTACGGTAGGGAAAGCATCACATATCAAGCAAAAAAAAAAAAAAAACTCATCTGCGAATCTTGCAACAGTCAAACTAAATTTTTACAGGGGTCGATCATGGCGTACTGGCGTAGTACTCGACGAAAGTGGATTTGGCTTCCGCGTCACGTGCTGTGTTGAGGGTGGACGCAAGATCAATAGACTTTTAAAGTGTCTATTAGTGTCTTTAAGTGTCTTTATAGTGTCTATGTAGAATGTAGATAGTGTCTAGATGTAGAAATGTAAGTATTAACGCCACCACACGTCTGTACATAACAAAGAAACGTAGAACTGGCGACTTCACTGTTATCTACGGTAGGGAAAGCATCACATCACATCACATCCAAGACCAAAAAAGGAAGGTCAGCCAACCTGCGCCCACAAGTTAATCCCTCTCCCTGTTCACGTTGGGTGGACGTGCTTGTGCTTTTAAAGCCCCGTCCACACTGTGCCTCTTTCTGTGCATCACTGTGTATCTTTCGCCACACCATGGAGTCATTTCGCCCACATGTCAATTCGCCCACACTATGGAGTCATTTCGCCCACACTATGGAGTCTAGGAGCTAGTAGGTTAGGTTATATTTGTTTAGTGTGTCGAGAACCCCCTCAACCCCCCGCTAGGAGGTTAGGTTAGATTTGTTTAGGTTAGGTTGTAACTAGGTCGTCAGGCATGGCGAAGTTGAGTGAAAGCGCAGGTGTGGACTGGACGGGTGTCCCAGTTGTTCAGGGAACGAAACACGGTTACGCAAGTAGCACTGGTGATGAGTAATCCACAGGGCGGTGAGTAATCCACAGGGCGGTGAGTAATCCATAGGGCGGCGAGCGGCGGCCGTGGAGTGAGTCACGTTAACACTGTGGAGTTGAGGGTTGAGTAATCCGCAGGGCGGTGAGTAATCCACAGGGCGGTGAGTAATCCACAGGGCGGCGAGTAATCCATAGGGCGGCGAGCGGCGGCCGTGGAACGAGTCACTTTAACACTGTGGAGTTGAGGGTTGAGTAATCCATAGGGCTGGTAATCCATAGGGCGGCGAGCGGCGGCCGTGGAGTGATTCAATAACACCGTGGGGCTGCGCAGAATGCGCGTGAGGTCGTGCTGAGGGCGCAAGGAGGCGTCAGAGGGTGAAGTGGCTGCGCTGAGTGCACATAGGCCACTGAGGCGTATGAGGAAGCAGGGCCCGCGCTAAACACGCATAAGGCCGCTGAGGACGCGGTGAGCCGTCTGGAGGAGGGCAGCGGCCGCGCTAAATGCGCATAGGCCGCAGTGAGGCCTCGGAGGAAGCAGGGCCCGCGCTAAATGCGCATAAGGCCGCTGAGGACGCAGTGAGGCGCCTGGCGGGGTAGTGGCCGCGCTGAATGCGCATAGGCCGCTGAGGACGCAGTGAGGCGTCTGAGGGCAAAAATGCCCTGAGGAAGGCACAGAAGGTGCCGGGGTTTGGGTGGGGAACCTGACTAGGTGGCGGCTACACGTAAACGTGTAATTCTCCCTATCCCGCTTACAACCTAGCAATCACCAGTGAAGCTGGAGGCTAGGAATATACAGCGGGAGCAATGGGACGAATGCTTCCGAAGACGCAGGTCCCACGACTAGGAGAGGTGTGCTCTTGTGTCCAGCAAGGCATAGAAATTGCATTTCTATGCCGAGATGGACAGCACCAGTTTAAGCCACCTAGAAACCATTAGCTTACACTCCGGGTCACCATTTGTAACTAGGTGGAGTGTTCATAGCTTTGGTTTAACTGGAATGAAGGATACTCATTTGGCCAGTTTAGGTTAATTTTATTTCATAAAATCTGGAGTATATATACAAAATTTCAGGTCTCATAAATGGTTGTTTTAAAGGTGTTATGCAAAACTCGCCAAGACATGCGAGTTTCACCAAGGATACTTCCAGTATATATTGCTGGTGACACGTTGCATATAATTGATTATATTGATAAGCTGATAACAGTGCAAACACATGATAATCACAATAACACTATTGAAGACTACAATATAGAATAGTCCCCGTGCTACTCTGATTCTCTGTTAGAGACCGCACTTGGTAGAGAACGGAAACATGAAGACTGAAAGGGGTGACTTATTTTACTCGCTACAAGGTTAGGGTAGGTTAGATTTGGTTAGGTTAGGTTAGCTTAGGTTAGATTTGGTTAGGTTAGGTTATCGGTGGGTCAAGCCCCCTGCTAGGGTAGGTTAATTTTGGTTAGGTTAGGTTTATTTTGGTTAGGCAATTTTCTCTAGATATAAGGAAATTACCCTAGATCTAGGGAATTTTACCCCCCCCCTACACAACTCTTTAAATTACTGTTTCCACGCATAATTTGTTCCCCCCCGAAAACTCCGCTTCCCACGGCCCCCAAAACTTGTTTGGGGAAGTGGGAGATTATGGGAAAACACTAGAAATTTCCCCGTCTTTCCCCCAAAGGGTTTTCGGGTAGCTACTGGTTCATTCCTTTTCCCAGAGGAAAATAAGTTACATGACTCCGTGACAGGTCGTGTGGGCAAATTTGGGACTTTAGATGGGCAAAATTGACTCTTCATGTGGGCAAAATGTCTTGGGGGCAAATTTGGGACGTTGGACAAATGACCGGAAACCCTCCATCCAAAAACAAGTTGCAAAACCAGGGGGGACATTACCCCCCCTTCCCTCTGGAAACCTGGAAATGTCGTCTACCGATTTTTTTTAATCCCTACCCAATGGGGAAAAACTCGTCGACGGTTATGGTTGGGTTTTTAGATTTTTGCTTTGATTTATCAAATTTACTCCATCCATAAAAATTTGCTAACCACAGTGACATTACCCACCCCTTGCCTCATGGTACCGGGACTCTCGTCTACCAAATTTGGGCTCGCCCCCCCCCAAATGGGGAAAAACTCGCCGGGGGGGGGGGGGACGGTAAGGGTTTTATTTTGGGTTTACCGTTGGGTAACCAAAGGGCTTTACCTAAGCTGGGGTAAATGTGGTAAAATTCCCCGGGGCTGTGATTAGCTAGTTTGGGGCATGTCGAAATAACCGGGTTGGGCTTATATTTAGTTTCTTTGGGTTTCATCATGTGCCCCAGTGATAAAGGCAAACTGTATGGTAAAAAATCTTTGGGAAAGAAAAAAAAATCCCCCAAATGGCAAGGTAAGGGGGAAAGGAAAAGGGCCCAGTTTTAAAGAACGGGAAAGGGTTTTGTGGTAGATCAGATTTTAAAGATATCGAATGAAAATTAGGACAATTTTTACCAAAATACAAAAGATGTATGCACATTCATGGTTTTAGAGAAAGCATGGGATAAATACCCAAATTTAACACCAAATTTCCCCTTTTGGGGGAACAAACTTTTTTTTTTTGGGTTTTGTGTTTTAAATGAATCTGCAAAAACCTTTTTCTGTCGAAATTTAAATTTTTTTTTTTTTTTCGCAAAATGAAAAAAAAAAAAAAATTGAACCTAACCTAACCTAACCTTTCCCCTATACCTAACAAAACCCTACCAAACCTAAACCTTTCCTAGCTAAAAAAAAAAAACAAAAAAAAAAAAAAAAAAACTAACCTTTACCTAAAACCCTACATATAATAAAAAAAAAAATTTAAAAAAATTTCGACAGAAACGGTTTAGCAGATTCATTCAAAACACATAAAACCACCAAAAAAATTATTTTTCGTCCCCCAAAAGGGGGAATTTGGGGTTTTATCGGGACTAATACCAAACATATAAACAAGTAGACTGGGGGGAATGTGGGATGTTTTTGAAGGGTTAAAGAGTGTGTATGGATTTGGATATGTATGTTTTAACTATTTTTTATATTAACTAATAACTTTTACCTGTGATTAGGGAATACCTAACCAAACCTGCCCCTTTCCCCTAACCTAACGGTAACCAACCAAACCCCATTTCCCGTGGGCGATTTTTTCCCGATTTTGTGTGGGGAACGAGCATTTCGGTAAAACGAAGTAACCGGGGACCATGAGGAAAAGGAGGGGAAATTGTCACCGTGGTTATGAAAACTTTTTTTTATGGATGGAGAAATAAGAAAATCAAAGCAAAGGTTGGATTTTTGGTGTAGCTCAAGAGTTTTTCATTGGGCTCGTCAAAAACATTTAAAACTAGGGGAAAACCACCACTACTTTTTTATGAGAAAAGGCAAAAAAAGGAACCCCTTTTAAAAAGGTTTTTTTAATCCCTACATAACCATAAATTTATGTACAACCTACAAAGATAAGATTTCACGATAAAATAATTCACTTTGGGTTTTGGGGCAAAATTTGGGATTTTCCGGGTGCAAAAATTTTCCGTGTTTCGCTGAAAACCTAGAGAAGACCTAGGTGAGGGTTTGATGAGCAAAGGTTTTCTAAACCAGAAAACAGTCACAGCAAGCCCTCATTGAGAGTAAGAAAAGTGGTGGGGAAATACTTAACTTTACCTCCATTTTGCTTCCCTTTTGAAAAGGGCTCTTTTATGCCCTCTTTTTTTTTTGGGTTTAAAAAAACCCCTCTGCACATACCATTCCCTTTCAGGTCTTCTCTAAAAGTTTTTTTGGTCAGCAAAGAACAAAAGCCAGAAAATATAGCACCGCAAAATAACTCGAAATTTTTCCATCGCCGTATTTTTTCCCCCTTTTCGTGGGCCCACCCCCGGCGACCCCCCGACTTATCCCCACAATGCCCGGTAAAAAAACCGTGACGTAGTTATGTTTTGGGGGGCCCCTTTTTGTCTTTTATTTATGTTAGTCAGTGGTTTCCCCCCCTTTGTTTTTGTTGTTTCCCCCCCCTTTCCCCCTTTTTCAACCTCCCCCCTTTCCCCCCTTCATGTGGTGAAAAAAAAAAGGCCCAAACCCCAAAATTACTTGCTTAATAAAAGTATTATTTTTATATATCTTAATAACAGACACTAAACCTCTCTATGTATATAACCCTTTAAAAAAAAAAGAAATCACTAGCTGAAAACGAAATCAGAGTTTTTTTTTGTCGACTAAAAACTACCGTAGATAACAGTAAAATCGCCCCCCCCTGCAGTGATGTCACCAGGGGCCCCTATATTAAAAGAAATTTTAAACATCATTACTGATTTTTATTTTCCACTGAAAATGATACACATTTTTTATTCATGACCCGTATAATCTCCCTGTTTTTAGCGTTGTTTTTGCTTTTTTACTGCAAGTATAACGGTTTTTAAATTTTTCCCAAAGGGCCCTTTTTTTTTTTTGGGGGACGACACACGGTACGAACCCCTTTAGTAAATAAACACAGATGGGGAAAATCTACGTTGGTAGCCACTTTTTGATATTTTTGGTCATTTGTTTTATTTATAGGGCCCTAAAATGACCAGATGAAGACACAAAATGACAAAAGACTCTTCAAATAGCCCCTTCTAAATTTCCCGAAATCATGGATGTGAAATGTAATATTAACGCCACCCCACGTCCCCGTAAACAGAAAAAAAAAATTTTCCTGGGGACTTAATTTTTTTTTTTTTTATCTACGGTAGTAATTTAAAGTCCCCCCGGGTAAATTTTTCCCCCCTTTGAAAATTTTTGAAAATTTCCCCCCCCGGTTGGAAGTTTCCCCCCGGGTTTAGAAAAACCCCGTGTCAGATAGTCGGGGAACCCTTAGTTTTTACCCCCCATTCATTACCCAAATTTTGGGGGGTCACGGCATCTGTAACTTTTAAAGGCCAGAAAATCGGAAAAATAATATATTTTTTGTCTTCGAAAATAGCTTTGGGGTGAAAAGGGGGATTAGATAATGTTTTTTACATGGTTGAAGGAACTAAAACCCCGTGTCCTAAACTTTCCCCGGGTCTTGTAGTTTCCTTATGTTCTTGGGCTCAAATGGTTTGTTGGGGACCGGGGGGTAGGTCCCCCCGCTCTCCCCGGGTTCCCGGGGTCACACCCCCCGGGTCCACACACTTTGAAGTAGGCCAATTTTTTCCTTTTTATATCAACTGACAAAAAATACCCCCCAAAACTCACTAACCCAAAACCCTTTTAGCCGACAATCACATATTTTAAAAATACAGGGGGGGGGGTGGGGCGGGAAAAGAAAGTTTAAATTAAATTTTCCCCCAAAAATTCCTCAAAACTCCACCGGGCGTGATCTTCTTCTTCTTGTGAAACCCCTACCGCTTCGGGGCGCCCTCACTTGCTGATTTGTAAATGAGAAAAGCCAGATAAAAGGGTACTAAATTCTCCATACAAGGGAAAATCCTTTTTAATAAATAAATTTTAAAACCCCGCAATAGGGAAAAAAAAATCCCTTTTAAATAAATTTGGAAAAAAGCCTTTGATAGTAAAAAAAAAAACGGGAGGCAGGCAGCTCGACGGGTACTGATGCGCGGGCAACTTGTCAAAATTGTAGAAATGGGCCCCCTTTGAAACGCTAGACTTTCCCCCCGAGCATGGGCTTCGTCTGGGTTTGGGGGCAGACCCTTCAAGTCCCTTTATAAAGACCCGTTTTCCCTAAAACCCCTTTTCTCTTCCTTTTCTCTATTCCAAAAGGAACTGGGCGCCGAGAAATTTTCCCCGTCGGCGGGGCGTTCCACTGTCGGCGACAGTTCTCGTTTTTGCTTCGGGGACAGTTCCCATCGGCGACAGTTCCTAAACCTTATGTTTTCACCCCGGCTGTCTGCTGTCTGTCGTTTTTTTAGTGTAAAAGGGTTTTTTTCGAAAAAATTACGAAAAGATTTGGCCCAAACTCAGTATACCAAATTTATTTGGTATAAGGAAGAACTGTTTTAATTTTGTATGAAATCTATAGAGAACTGTTGCCATGGCAACCAATTGATGAAATATTCGGCCGGAGGTATGCGCTCATACTGCGTATATATATATATATATATATATATATATATATATATATATATATATATATATATATATATATATATATATATATATATATATATATATATATATATATATATATATATATATATATATATATATATATATATATATATATATATTATTTTTTTTTTTTTTTACTTTTTTTTTTTTACTTTTTTAAACTTTGTTTTACTTTTTTTTTTTTTTATGGAATCGAATCACAAATGTTGCCATGGCAACCAATTGATGAAATATTCGGGCGGAGGTATGCGCTCTATTGAGGGCATATATGTGTTATTATACGTTGAAGGTCACGTGTATTGTTTGTTGGCTGCAAAGTATAATAATAGCGTTGGACTGCGTTACTGTCACTGCTACTTTTACTTTTTTTTACTACTGTTATCGAAATCCGTCCAAAAACTCCACTGATCATTATTTCTTTTATCATTAACATCACTATTATCTTTATTCTTCTTCTTCTTCTTATTATTATTATATTAGTATTATAATTATTATATTATTATTATAATTATTATATTATTATTATTATTATTATATTAGTATTATAATTATTATATTAGTATTATTATTATTATATTAGTATTATAATTATTATATTAGTATTATAATTATTATATTAGTATTATCATTATTATATTATTATTATTATTATTATATTAGTATTATAATTATTATATTAGTATTATAATTATTATATTAGTATTATAATTATTATATTAGTATTATTATTATTATATTAGTATTATAATTATTATATTAGTATTATCATTATTATATTAGTATTATCATTATTATATTAGTATTATCATTATTATATTAGTATAGTCATTATTATATTAGTATTATTATTATTATATTATTATTATCATTATTATATTAGTATTTATTATTATTATATTAGTATTATCATTATTATATTAGTATTATCATTATTATATTAGTATTATCATTATTATATTAGTATTATTATTATTATATTAGTATTATCATTATTATATTAGTATTATCATTATTATATTAGTATTATCATTATTATATTAGTATTATCATTATTATATTAGTATTATCATTATTATATTAGTAGTAGTATTATTATATTAGTATTATCATTATTATATTAGTATTATAATTATTATATTAGTATTATCATTATTATATTAGTATTATCATTATTATATTAGTATTATAATTATTATATTAGTATTATCATTATTGTATTAGTATTATAATTATTATATTAGTATTATAATTATTATATTAGTATTATCATTATTATATTAGTATTATCATTATTATATTAGTATTATAATTATTATATTAGTATTATCATTATTATATTAGTATTATCATTATTATATTAGTATTATCATTATTATATTAGTATTATCATTATTTCTTAATTTCACTCTGTACATACGACGCAGAAAGAGAAATAGTGTAAGCATACAAATTTAAGAAAGGTAATTTATATTCGGGTGAATTAAATTGGCGAACTAAATTGGCCTATCCCTCTGTTTTTATTTTATTCTCTTACTGTCTTCTTTATAGGGACTGGCAACTAAGCGGTCGTTGTCTTACTCATTTTTTTGTGCCCTTGGTCAGTTCCTTGAGATGTATAAAAAAATAAAAAAATAAAAAAATAAATAAAAATATGCCACTGTCTGCAGGTGGAAAAACCCATCTCTCTCTCTCTCTCTCGTTTTTTTTCTATTGTATATCCTCCTGCGTGGTGGCTTTCCGTATTAGCAGCTCTGTCTTCCGCTCGTCACCCAATTTTTTTTTAAGTGACATAGAGAGAGGCAAGGCAACTTTAGGCAAGGCAAGGCAAGGCAAGGCAGGCAAGGGTATACACTCTCAGAAATAAGGGGTATATTAAGGGTAGAATTGTTACATCGCACCATCACTACCCTTTTTATACCCTATGTCCAGGCTGGAGGGTAGATGCTGCTGATTATACCCTTCATCTACCCTTTATCTACCCTTTTTAGACGAGAGGGTTGAGAAAGGGTACATTTGGGGTTTGAAAAGGGTATATTTAGGGTTGCAAAAGGGTATATTTGTAAGGGTAGCAGTATTTCATCACTATAAACACCCTTTTTCTACCCTTTTCCTACCCTTTTTTTCTAAGAGTGTAGCGTATGGACGATATGTGTACAGCAGGGAGGACAGGTGTGGGGTTGAAGTGACGTGAAGTGTCAGACTGTATTTCGAGATGTGTTGATATTTTGTGTGCAGTGTTAGGTGGGGAAGTTTGGATAACCAGTTGTGTGTGCGCAGTGGTGTAGCTATATATAGATATTAGCTTGTCTCTGCTGAAGCTGATGACACAGGTAATACTACATAAATTTTGGCCAGTCTGTATATTGGTTGATTTAATGCTAAAAAGGGAAAATGTGCCAGACATCTGAGGTCATATGGCACTATGGTAAGGCATAATGAAGGGTCAGGGGTCACAGAGAAAGAGTGAAACGGTGAGGGAAGGGGAAAGGAATGGAATGTTATAGTAGTAGGGTTAGATCAGAGGAAGGATGTGTATTTGTTGGGGGAAGGAGATCATAAATTGGGAAATGGGTCAGGGGGGTGAGTAAGGAAACTCAGGAAATGCCTCTTCATATGGACCAAGAATTCTCACTAAATCTAACAGCGATTTGGGCTTTTCATTGTCACTTACATCCTTATAGCGTCCTTCTAACTTGCGTTTTGCAGAGTGTAGCTCATGGTTAAGATCTTCCTCATTTGCACGAAATGCATGAATAAGTCCAAACATTTTCTCAAAAGATCACACACACACACACACACACATACACACACACAGTCACACACACACATATCTTTGAAATAATTATATTAATAATAAAATAATAATAATTTGGATGATAATAATAATAACAATAATGAAAATGATGATGCCATTATTAACCATTATAATAATAGACTAAGACTAATAATAATAATAATAATAATAATAATAATAATAATAATAATAACAATAATGAAAATTTGATCTAGGCTAGATTTGTATAGTGACGCCTGTGTGATATGTAATGATCCGTTTTCTGTGATGGTCTGCCCTCAGGGGTAGAGGGAGGGAGGGAGGTTTCACAGAGCGGCATTGTCAGCTGAGCTGCAATCGGCCAATGATAACACGCGCCTCAGATTCTGAGGCTCTGAGCCAATGAGCGTAAAGGTTGATTCACACTGGCGTTTTTTCGGCATTTTTATCTGACGAGAAGTCGGTCTCTTGAAAGACTGAGCGATCGGTGTGTGATTTTTGTTGAAAACCTATTGCGATCATGACACCAGCCCCAGACCCAGACCCCTTCTCGTCAGATGCGGGGTCTCGGGGAGGCGGTAGCGGAGCGGTTAGAGTCTCCTACTGGCGTTCTCGGTGACCCGAGTTCGATCCCCGAAGAAACCCAAAACCTTTCTGCACCGTCGAGTGGCCTAAGAACACCCACATGCCCTGCCCATTAACTCTACCTTGGATTGCGAGTGCATCGGAGGACACAGGGGGGCGGCATGAGCCTCTAATCACAGGCGTCACTATAAGAATCCTGCCTGCGCCACCACGGGCGAGGGCCAACCATCACAGCTCTCAAGTGAACCTCCAGAGCCTACCATCCGAGCCCTGGGTCACCACTGCCTACAGGCGCTATAGGCACAAATGAAAGAAAGAAAGAAAAAAAAAAAAAAAAAAAAAAACCGAAAAAACGCTAGTGTGAATCAGTCTTTACGCTGCCATACGTGTCTCGGCAGTCGGAGTAGTCACTAGTCAGTTCCTGGTCTTGGTACTATATAGTCAATTCAAGAACGTTAGAGCCAAACTCTCCTCCCCCGAGGAGGAGCATGTCAGGCCAGCCTCGCTATGGTCTCTTATTGGTTGAAAAAATTCAGTGGAAATCTGGCATCCTACAGTCCTTCCGTTGTTTCTTTAAAAACACACCCTATATTTGCTTTGAGTGCATGAAAGTCCTCGATTCACCATCGTTAGTAAATGTGTTATCACATGGACACAAAAGTAAGCCAGATACTCTTCATGAAGACGAGATATTGAGAGGAAAATATAAAGATTCGTTAAATTCTGAGTGAGGGAGGAGGTTGAAAGAGTCACTGAGGGCGCCTGTCACCTTTTAGAGGTGAAACAAGTAAACCCTTAACCTGACCTGTCCCCCCAGCGCTAATGACCTCACGCCTCAGGCTCCCTACCCGGCCATGCCTTGAGGCGATATAGCAGGTCACCACATCGGAATAGACGTGAGAGAGAGAGAGAGAGAGAGAGAGAGAGAGAGAGTAAGCAGGACAATCGAGAGATAGAGTGAGAGAGAGAGAGAGAGAGAGAGAGAGAGAGAGAGAGAGAGAGAGAGAGAGAGAGAGAGAGAGAAAATACAACAATGATTCAATGTTATTTATTGTTCTGTTTATTATATCAATTTTTTTGTGCGCGTACGTGGTCTGTGTGTGTGTGTGTGTGTGTGCGTGTGTGTGTGTGCGTGTTGTGTTGTGTCGTGTTGTGTCTGTCTGTGTCTGTGCTGTGTCTGTCTGTGTCTGTGTGTGTCTGTGTGTGTGTGTGTGTGTGTGTTGTGTGTGTCTGTGTGTGTGTGTGTGTGTGTGTGTGTGTGTGTGTGTGTGTGTGTGTGTGTGTGTGTGTGTGTGTGTGTGTATCTGTGTCTGTGTGTGTGTGTCTGTGTGTGTGTCTGTCTGTGTCTGTGTCTGTGTGTGTGTGTCTGTGTCTGTGTCTGTGTCTGTGTCTGTGTCTGTGTGTGTGTTCTGTGTCTGTGTCTGTGTGTGTGTGTGTGTGTGTGTGTGTGTGTGTGTGTCTGTGTCTGTGTCTGTGTGTGTCTGTCTGTGTGTGTGTGTCTGTGTGTGTGTGTGTGTGTCTGTGTGTGTGTGTCTGTGTGTGTGGTGTGTGTGTGTGTGTGTTGTGTCGTGTGTGTGTGTGTGTGTTGTGTGTGTGTCTGTGTCGTGTGTCTGTGTGTGTTGTCTGTGTGTGTGTGTGTCTGTGTGTGTGTGTGTGTGTCTGTTGTGTGTGTTGTGTGTGTGTGTCTGTGTGTGTGTGTCTGTTGTGTGTGTGTGTGTGTGTGTCTGTGTGTGTGTTGTTGTGTTGTGTGTGTGTGTGTTGTCTGTGTGGTGTGTGTTCTGTGTGTTTTGTGTGTTGTGTGTGTGTTGTGTGTGTGTTGTTGTGTGTGTGTTGTGTGTGTGTGGTCTGTGTGTGTGTGAGTCTGACGGGTCAAGGACAATTAAGGGATTAACAAAGGGATGTGGGAGCCTGGGAGATCAGACCGTTAGCTGGGAGGGGAGAAGGGAACCACAGGGCTGGGGAAGTGGTTAGTGTACATTTTGACGGCCAACCCACCATCACGCCACAGAACGGCATCACCAATCAAGAGCGAACCAGGGCTTGACAAGCCCCACCTCGGGGGAGGGGCATGTGGCTCTAGCGTTCTTGAATTGACTATAGTCAGAAGTCTGTTTCGAGAAAAAAAAGAGAAAAAAACATAATACCGAAATCCAATACCGACCAAATAATATACCGATACCGTTATACCGATGCAATACTAATACCGATACCGGTATACCGATGCAATACTAATACCGATACCGGTATACCGTAAAATATAAATACCGGTAATACCGGTAATACCGGTAATACCGGTGCTAAAATACCGGTATTTCGGTATACCGGATACCGATGCACATCCCTAGTGAACAGTGAGCACCCAGCTGATCAACCTTTGGAGGCTGGTCGCGGCTTGGCCCTGCACACACCGCCTATATAACACTCACACGCGCCCGCCCGCCCACACATCAGCTGCCCCGCGGTGGTGACAGCTTCCCTGCCTCACGCGGCGACACACACCCAGGTAGGTGAGGATGAAACCCCGGTGTGGGTGTGGTGACGTGTGTGTGTGTGTGTGTGTGTGTGTTTGATGTTGTAGATACTGTCGCAGTGCATACAGTGAAGTGAACGCTGTGTGTGTGTGTGTGTGTCTCGCAGTGACGTAGCGTCTGGCCCGTACTGTACCTATCGCACCCATACCTCCCAATTAGGGGTGGGGGGGGGGGGCGCATGTCCACAGGGGCCCCGCGCCGGTTCACGTTCGTACATTTGTTGTACAGTTTGACAATCATTAAGAATACTATATTACGAGTATTTCCTCACGACCATCACGTGCTGGCGGTGCGTTTACAAGTTTTATTTATAAATTGGGGGAGATTACAGAGAAGGGAGGGAGATTACAGAGAAGGGGGGGAGATTACAGAGAAGGGAGGGAGATTACAGAGAAGGGGGGGAGATTACAGAGAAGGGAGGGAGATTACAGAGAAGGGAGGGAGATTACAGAGAAGGGAGGGAGATTACAGAGAAGGGAGGGAGATTACAGAGAAGAGGGGGGGAGGGTGTACAAGACTAAAACAACACAGAAATACAGAAATACAGTGCGGCATATCTTCAGTGACAGATTGGCCCGCCGGAAAGTGTTGACATAATTATCTCGGCGGTGAGGGGCGCGCCGTCACTGCCTATTTATTTGTGGGGCCCTTGATGAACTATAAGTAGGTAGGTAGGTAGGTAGGTAGGTAGGTAGGTAGGTAGGTAGTAGGTAGTAGTAGTAGTAGTAGTAGTAGTAGTAGTAGTAGTAGTAGTAGTAGTAGTAGTAGTAGTAGTAGTAGTAGTAGTAGTAGTAGTAGTAGTAGTAGTAGTAGTAGTAGTAGATAGGTAGGTAGGTATATTAGTAGGTAGATAGGTTAGTAGTAGTAGGTAGATAGGTAGGTTATAGGTAGGTATGGCCCTGCGTAGCGTGGGTTGGCAGCGTCCGGGGCATGGCCATTATTACGGCCCTTACCCATGGACCGTTGGCATTATGTGTGATGAGCAGGTGGGTGGTGGAGGGGGAAAGAAGGCGTGGTGGGGGGCGTGGTGATGGGGTTGGTGGTGGGCGTGGTGAGGTGCGGTGTTGGGGGCGTGGATCTCCCGGGGCACTTAAGGCGGGTGTGTGTGTGTGTGTTGTGTGACAAAGGTGGGCACCGCAAACGAAAGTCCACTTCCGCAAACGCAAATCCGCAAACCCCAATACTTACGTTCCGCAACCACAAGTCCGCAAATTTCTTGAAGTTCACACTTCCGCAACCGCAAATCCGCAAATCCGCAAACCAATTATGTGATATTTTCTCTGCATATATTGCAAAAATAGAGGTAAAGCACTTTGCGGTAGTAAATGTATATATTATTTACTAAAACACTTGTGGCAATAATGATTGATAAATATATATATAGATTCTTGTTATACTAAGACACTTGTGGCAATAAAAAATAATGATTGATAAATATATATATATAGATTCTTGTTATACTCACCCCTCAGCGCGCCACAGATGTTATAGCTCACATTTTCTCTTCCCCTCATTGTGACCACTCACTCAATATATCAACTTATAAGTGCACACTGAGGGGTAATAATTAGTATAAGTCAGAGGTGGGCATTCCGCAATTTTAGTCCGCAATTTCGCAACTTGCGGAATGGTAATTCGGTTGCGGAATTGCGCAATTACAGATGCCTGAAAAAATTGCGGAATTGCGAATTGCGGACCGCCAAAATTTTAAAGCGCAATCGCAATAACTTGCGGAATGGGTAATTCGGTTGCAGAATTGCGCAATTACGGATGCCTGAAAAAAATGCGGAATTGCGGGTTGCGGACCGCCAAAATTTTGAAACGCAATCGCAATAATTGTGACGATCACCACCTTCAAAATGGCAAGTGCCCGCGTGAACATATGTTCCCACCAAATATGGTGGAGACGACACTGCCAACTGCCAATGAGCCGTGTTTTTGTCGTCCAAGCACCGTCTTGGATTACGAAGACCACTCCAATAGCACTTGCTGAAATGTGTTATACTGCTTTGTGATATTGTTTGCAATGTTTTGGACTGATTATTATTTCGGCCCCTACCAAGCTTGTTGTGTTTTTGTCGCAGAAACCAATCAGTTTTCAATTGCGAGAAAAAACGGTCTTCGTACCAAGACCAAGCAAGCATCGTCCAAGCATCGCTAGCTAGTGTTGTAGCTAGTGTAGCACAGTCACTCACTCAGTCAGTGCGTTCTGGGACTTGGGATTGAGAGCGTGTACGCTCACTACGTTGGCCGTGTGTGTGATTACTGATTTATCCTACATACGTATACTGTTGTTGTATTAGTGAAGTACTAAGATTGCACAAATTAGACAATAGACACTGGTTACTGGCAGTGGTTGGTGGTTAGTAACCACTAACCAGTGTCTATTGTGGTTAATAAACGGTTTTATTAACTTATATATAGGATAACAATTGGCTTAATAAACGGCGTTTAGTAAATAAACGGCTATTTTTGCTTCTGTATAATTTGTAATTTCAGTAATTTCAAATTTGTCTTATATTTTGCAGATTGTGCTCATATAATTAACGTTTCTAAACGCTAATTATATGAGCACAATCTGCAAAATATAAGACAAATTTGAAATTAATAAACGCCGTTTATTAAGTCTATTTTTGCTTCTGAAAATTTGCAAATTTAACCAGAATGGACAAGTTTTTGTTGCCATCTCCGTCGCCTAGGAGTAGGAGTATGAGTGTGGATCTTGGAGGAAACATGAATGGAGGCGCCTTGAGCCGCGCGGCCTGTGTTGTCTGGTGAAGCCACTTTTCTCCCCCGTCCGCCACACTGCTGTGGGCAATGTCACGCACTGGCTGACTGAGATACCCACTCTTTCTTTTCACTTTTTACACTGTTTGCACTTAATGATATCATGGTGTGTGAAATTATACTTCTGTGTTACTGCTGAAGTATGCACGAGTCCTTTGGTAGCCTGTAAAGATGTTCCTAGCACTTGGATCAATCAGTAGGGGAAAGGAAAAAGGAAGGAGGGAAGTGTACATTTTGGTTCTCAGCATCCCGCAATTATTAATATAAACCCTACGAACACAATCGCTAACACTTATATACTATTACTAAAGCTACCGCCACTATTACTACTATCAGTAACACAATTGCCAACCCAGTGGTGCAGTAGTTATCACACTTTTCTAACAAGGTCACTGTCTTTGTCTATCAAATACATGCACGTTTGTTTGAAACATAATTTTATAAAACAACAAATGAATAACTTACTGGTGAAATGTAATGGATGGGTCAGACGTTTTGTTCGCCCTTTCATTGCACCCAAATGCAACACAGCTATTCACCATAGCAGAACACACAAGGAGTGACACTCCTGCCTTGGAAGTGAACGTATAATACTGTTGGCGTAGGGAAGCGCTGCTCGTCTATTTCTCTCCACATAAAAACTCAACCCTTAAAAGTGCACTTCAACACTGTCCCTCTATTCTAGGTGACGTCCCTCCCATTAATTATTAAAGTGTTCACGTGGACAAAAATCGGGAAGGAAGGAAATAAGGGAGGGAGGGAGGGAGGGAGGGAGAGAAGGAGGGAAGGAGAGAAGGAGGGAAGGAGAGAAGGAAGGGAGGGAGGGAAGGAGAGAAGGAGAGAAGGAGGGAAGGAGAGAAGGAAGGGAGGGAGGGAAGGAGAGAAGGAGGGAAGGAAGGCAGTAGAGTTACAGTATATGGGCTGCCTTAGCCCACAGCATGATGGTTGACTGACAGTTCATTGACTTCAACCCGCGCGGCTGAGGGCGCCTCCACCCATTCTACCTCCATGGTGTGGATACACTGGATACTGATAGTGTTAGAAGTGGGGATTGTGTCAGAAGTGACTTGGAGGCTCAGGATGATCTCCCCAGCACTCAGCCCCGGTTTATGGAACTGACGCCGATAGGAACTGTCGCCGAAGCATCAAACGAGAACTGTCGCCGACAGTGGAACGCTCGCCGACGCGGAAATTCTCGGCGACAGTTCCATTTGGAATAGATGTAA
>JACEEZ010004281.1:45000-57500 GCA_016584305.1 Chionoecetes opilio | reverse complement strand
GTTGCCCCCTGCGGCAACACAATGCCCAAGGCGGTTGAGGATGTTTGTCAGCTCAACATTACCTGTCAAAGACTTGACACTGAAGGACAGGGCAATGTGTTTGGGCGGCTTGGCTTTGCCACATGTCACTGCATACACAATGTCCTGGCCAAACGATTGCAGGAGACGATGAACTCTTGGGGTTACACTGTCAATGCTGTCAGGGTCGTCGGACCCTGTGAGCAGGGTGCGCAAGAAGCACAAGAGTGATTCTGGAACGATATCAGGTTTGGCACTCTCTTTCTCTGGTGGCCAGGATTGGTTGATATCTTTGGCTTTGGTCTTGATGTCAGTCCTGAGTTGCTTGGCAGCCTTTGTTTGGAGTTTTTGGGCATCACCTCTGGACAGGGTCTTCAACTGTTTCTTTAGAGATTGGTTTTCCCTGACAAGTTCCTGCACAGTTAAGCTGTCTGGATAGATGAGAAGTTTGCCATTATGATCTTGGATGATGTGAAGAAATCCACCAAACTCCTTCTCAATCCTTTGCCGCAGGTGCTTTTTGGTAGAGTCCTGCACTTGGCCCACACCAAAGCTCTTCATGGATGCCACAAGTCTAGAGGTAACATCAGTCATCATCAGGACCTTTGGGGTACCGAAAAGCTCCATTCTGATGTAATGAAAGAGCTCACTGTATGACTGACTAACAGCCGCCTCATATATATCTTCATCTTCTTTGTCATCAGCACTGACAGCACCCTTCTGCTGTGAAGTTTCGCCCCGTGTGTAGAATCTATAGCAGGACCTGTGGTAGTGTGCTTCAACGGCCACAATATCTCTGCTTACAATGCCAAGTATTCTGCTGTCCAGTTTCTTTGTGGCGGCATTCCTGATCTTAGCATCAGCTCTCAGTTCTCTGCACTTCACCAACACTTCTCGAGTCTTCTGTCGTTTGGCGTACTTGTTTGTTTTCTGGCAAAATATGCACTCTGCTTCATATGTTGTTGAGGTGCTAGGGATTGCACGACCAGCCCTTGCAGGGTTGCTATCCTCAGGACAGCCATTGGTAGTCTTCTCTTTTTGAGCAAGGATGCCATCTAGTGCTTTCTTCATCGTGAAGGTGCTGCGACATTTTATGTGGTAATTGATCTCTCCTTCGGGAGTGTCTTCAGCCAACTCCAATATGGGCTCATGACGCCGTATTTGAGCTGCCCGGAGGAGAGTTTTCCAGGAGTCGACTGATTGTGGTGAAATTAGGTTTTCATTGTCATCGGAACAATGAATGATGCACTCTAGCCGCGGGCGCTGTGGAGTCGGATCAGTACAAGGGTGCTCAGTGTCCGCCATCATTCAGCTCGTCCATTGCAACAGACAAGAACATGGATTAGAAAACATTTTTTTCCAGTTCTTTCAACGTAAATACTCTGGTAATATATAAGGCTTAAGACGTAAATGATATAAAGATATGGATTTCTGTGAATATACAGTTTTTTGTTTTTAGCCTCCTAGATGTCAATATATAACATTTGAAGAATAATAAGAGTGCCATTTAAAAGATGAATCATCACCCTACATATGGCCTACAACCCTACAATCTCATCTTTATCAGTGCAGCAGATAGGTGAAAAGATTGTGGGTTTGATGATAAAAAGCCTATAATTTAGCTCCCATTAATTTAATACATACCACTAGGAAGATTTTTGGATATAGGGATATTGCACATTCCTCCTGGGGCCAAAATGGCCGTGATTGGGTATTACATAACACATAATCTGTAGGAGTTGTGCACGTTTCTGAACTGGACATGCATGCAAGTGATGCAATATCACTTGAAATATAATCTGGGATGCCAATTCAAGGTCATACACCTTACATAGTCGATGCATGGGGCCTATTACATCACAAATACGCCAAATTTGTTTTTTTATGCGTTTTTTCCTTTTTTTAAAATTGAATATGAGCATTTTAACATTAAACTCCACTGCCACTGTGGAAGTGCGTTTACCCTTATATATTATCTTACATTGATATTTCAGCCTCACATTGTCAGTGGGTACATGTCTACATCATACTAAAATATAACAATCCGCCATGCGGACAAAGGCGATATAGGTGAGCAACCCGAGGATCAAACGTACATTAATGTCCCCCGTGTACACATGTACGTGATGGTGTTGGATCTTATAAGCTAATGAAATATTCTCCTTGGTAGTAATCATGGTAGTAGATGGGGCCTGCAATCCCCAGGTGACCTATACAAAGGTGTTATGGTTGTGTTCTCTTAAGCCGTCCATGATACTGCAAGTTCTACTCCCGAGCACACTGTCCGCCGCAGTGGCATAGTGCCGTGCACTGGAGTATAGCCTTCAAACACTTGCATTGTCCTCTGCATCCTTTCTTGCAGCCGCATCTGAGAAGTTGCCGGCATACTTGCGTTGCCTCCGGGAGGGTTGTCCAGCAGACGTCCCAGCCAGTGTCACTCTTCACCCACCCCATTCGCTAGGGGATGGGAGCTCTGCTGCAGCAACCATCATCTGGCCCCAACAATAGCCAGCTTGGTAGGCAGTTCTCCTTATGTGCTGTCTGAGGGCTTCTTGAGTTGGCGGGAGAGCAACTATTGCTCGACGCTTCTGGGTGAAGAGCTGCTTACGCGCATCGTTGACATGCTCGTGGCTGCTAGTGCGATCATACAGGAGAACGACGAAACGCTCCAAGGTGTCCAGGCTGTCATCTACGATTGAGGGGTTTGGTGTAGCGCCCAAGGCACAGAAGGTCGCAGTGACCTCATCACAGGCCTTCCACGTCTCCCATGCAGTCTTTTTGCTCCTGCCTCCAAAGATTGACACGGTATCACACCCAGTGAAGGCATGAAATGAGGGTAATCCTCGACACTTGTCAGGCCCCAATGCCTGGGCAGTCTCGTGAGCTGCTAAGAACCTAAAGCTCTTCCCGGTACCGAAGGCAACCCACAGCTCATCTATGTTGAGGCGTTCGGCTGCTGCCACCGCAAGGACTACGACATCCGTGTCAACTGTGCGGATCGACACCTTGGTGTAGCCCTGCTTGACAGCATCTTCCACGTGGAGCAGCATCCTGGTATCTGCTTCTTCATGTGTACATGGAGCAAGACCCGCGATGTCTCTGGCATGCGTACAGACCACGTCTTTGTGGAGAGTGCTGATGACTTGTTTCTCTGTCTCTTGAGCAGCTAGTCTCGTCGCTAGGAAGGAGAACAGCTCCACCTTGTTCTCGTCGATCCGTAGGAAGGCCTGCCAGTTTCCTGGTATGAAACTAGATGGCTCGACTCGTCTCCGGATGCCTCTACCTCTCTTTGTTCGAGTGTCGGCCTTCAAACTGTCTGGCAGGTATTCATCCCAGACGACATCCACTCTGATTGCATGCTGTAGCTGAGATGTGATGTACAGCAAGAAAACCTGTGTTGCATAGTCAGAGAAGGTCTTCGCACCACCAGGTGCCAGCATGTTGGTGATAGCTGCTCCATCAAGGATGATGACTTCAACGTGAGGACTGGCAACATTCTCTTGTGGAGGGATCATATCTTCTAAGCATGCCACGAGGTCAGACTTTTTGCCAAGTCTCATTTTGCCCATCTGTGACAGGGCAGGGGGACAGACCTGGTTCTCGTGAGCAAAGAATTCGTCGAGATCTCCATCACGCATCTGGGCTGCAATGAACAACCGGGAGAATAGGGAGCAGTCATTCTTGAGCGACGCCAGCTGAAGCTGGGTTCTTGATTTCTCTCTGACTGGAGATCGGCTGAAGAGAGGAAGGTTGTTTCTCCTGATTGGGTCGGTGATGGGCTTCGTCTGGTTCACAAGCCGCTCATTGACATACATGAGGTACCGCTCCTGTCCCAGCTTCTCGATCTGGCGCACAGTGTTGATGACTGCTGGGTCTGCCAGGTCCCTGCTGTCTAGTGCCGGGAGATCATTGCTGTCATCACAAAAGGGGTTCCCCATCTCTCTCATGACACCGGAGAGTGACTTAACATCTCGAACAAACGCCAGCCGTGTATTTGCGGACGTTATTTGCGTCCCTGTTAGGCCACCATACATAATTGTGTTCAAGTCCATGTGAGGCCTATGCATAATATGTCAATAACAACTGATACATAGATCCACTAGAGTGTTTTGCACCAACCATACTTGATAGAGTTCAACTTATGGGCGAAAATAGTAAATTGTGGACGCCATTTTGTAAAATGGCCGCCAAAGCTACCATGGGACAAATATGCGATGTCCCTATATCCAAAAATATTTCTAAGGGTATGGCCTAACTGTGTGCCAAATGCCATGCTTTTATCATCAAACCCACAATTCGGTCGAAATATGTCACATATCTGCTCCACTATATGGCATTTATCGAGAAATTACTTGTTTTAGAGTTATTGAACGAAATAGGGCTGGGAAACGCAATTTTTTTCAATTTTGAAGAAAACATGCCTTCAACTTCCGGCTTCATTTGCGCAAAAACTATGACATATATAGCAAAAATGCATGGAGACAAACCTGTGCAGAATTTAATTTACTAAATACTAGTTAATATATCCTATATGCCTACGATGCACCGTTTCACAAATAAAAACGGAAAATATGAAAAAATTACCCATGAAAGTGGGTTTTTCACAAAAATATACCGTAAAGCTACCAACATGGAAAGGCTATCATACATTATTTTACTTCTATTGGTGCAACAAACAACAATGGCACAAGTATAGTTTGCCGCCATGGGTGGTACCGATATCTGGTCCGGCCCATGGACTATAAAGTAAGAAGTAAGATTATAAAAGTATGTAGTAAGAAACGGCCCTGTTCTCATACGTCAATTTTCCCCGTTTTTTATGTTTTGCTCTTTGCGCTGCTCTCCCCACTCTTGTCCCTTCCCAGACACTCTACTTTTCCCTTCCCAGACACTCTACTTTTCCCTTCCCAGACACTCTACTTTTCCCTTCCCAGACACTCTACTTTTCCCTTCCCAGACACTCTACTTTTCCCTTCCCAGACACTCTACTTTTCCCTTCCCAGACACTCTACTTTTCCCTTCCCAGACACTCTACTTTTCCCTTCCCAGACACTCTACTTTTCCCTTCCCAGACACTCTACTTTTCCCTTCCCAGACACACTACTTTTCCCTTCCCAGACACTCTACTTTTCCCTTGCCCTCACTCCTACCAGTTATTTCACTGGTCTGCACAGTTGTTCACAGGCGCAGTGTAAGAGGAGTGGAGGAGGAGGGTTAGCGAAGAGATCAAAGTGGCCTTCACTAACATAGGCTTTGTGTACCTGACGAACCATGGTATTCCTCAGCCACTGGTAAGCCGTCTCTTTGTTTATTGCTATAGTGTTGAGTGATGCGGGGGGACAGGGCGTCTTCTTGCTTCATACATTCTTCTCTCTTCTCTTTACTCTTGTTTGCTGTTGTGATATTCTGATGAGGGGGATTCTTGAAGGGGCAGTCTTGGTCAATGGGGGAGAAACAGTGCCCTGTTTGACAAAGACTGCATGTGGCCGTATTATGGAACCAAGTAAAGGCCGGTTCCCACTAGCCCGCTTCTACGGCCGCCGTTGCCGTTCACCGCCCAACAATGACGTTACAAAAAAGTCGACCGCACCGCCGTACCGCTGTACGGCTGCCGTACAAAGTTAAAATCAAGTCATCTCTCCCGCTCGGCGGTGTCCGCTCGAGCGGAGGTGCAAATTGTGCTCGGTTACCACTACAACCACTCAAGCGGTGATGATGGTGACGTCATTGTTGGGCGGTGTACGGCAACGGTGGCCATAGAAGCGGGCTAGTGGGAACCGGCCTTAATGCGTCCATGGGGTTAGCAGCGGGCCCGACAGAGGCTTCACATTGCCCTGGGCCACAGTTACCTTCTGAAATCCCGTCAGTATGTCCTTCCAACAGACACAGGACTCAGGCTGGTAATCATTATTCGGAAATAAATCAATTCCTTTTTCCTTGCCCGGGGAGGATTCGAACCTTCGCTATCACCAGATTTGCACGTCAAACCACTCGCGCGTCAACCGACTAGGCCAAAGGGTGCGTATCGCTTGTGATAGCGGTTACGGTCATATTTATTAATTATAGTTGTTGTTACTGCTGTTTGTGGTGGTGTTGAGGGTGGTATTATTGTTACTACTTCTACTACTACTACTACTACTACTACTACTACTATGATAAAGGACAAAGATATTATACTGTAGTGACCTTGCACCTACATGGTTGATAAACAGACACCCAGGTTGTTTGTTGGTTTATTGGAGAGAGCAGTTGTGTGTGGTACAAGTCTCTGAGTTCAAGTAAGTCTGCCTCTGCACGAGGCTCTTTATAAAGGGGCAAGATACTCAAGACCTGACACCTGATGCCTAATCCCTTAATGGGCAGTCGGCGAGATCATAGGTGATGTCGCTATGGAAAGTGGGAGGCGAGAACGAGGAGAAGACATTAAGAGAGAGGCGTGACCTGACGGGTAATTAACCAGGTGTGGTGTGAATCACCACAATACTGGGCTCTCAACTTTTTCATCTGTTTTTTCTCTCTCTAGATTGACGAGGTATTTGGCGTCGCGGAACAGTTTTTCAGTTTGGACGATGGCACCAAGAGAAAGTATCGTCGCGGGGTACAGCAGATCCAGGGATACACCGCGCCTAACCAAGAAAGGTGACGTGAGAGAGAGAGAGAGAGAGAGAGAGAGAGAGAGAGAGAGAGAGAGAGAGAGAGAGAGAGAGAGAGAGAGAGAGAGAGAGAGAGAGAGAGAGAGAGAGAGAGAGAGAGGAGAGAGAGAGAGAGAGAGAGAGAGAGAGAGAGAGAGAAACAATATACACCTCCCTCGCGAAAAAAAAAAAAAAAAAAACACCTTTACTTTTATAACTTCACTATATGTTATACCTTTATCTTAAGTTATATACCTTGAAAATATTTATCCCCCTCCCTACAACTACGTCACCCTAACCCTCCTCCCCGTGCCAGGCTGAGTGAGGTGAGAGGTGTGAGCGAGCTAAGAGAGAGCTACGACGTTCACACTCCCGACGGCGCGTTCCCGGACCATGAGATCGCCAGCCTCCGACCCACCGTGAGAACTATCTTCGAAAAGTGCAAGAGTCTCACCTATAGGATATTGACGGCCATGGCTATTGCTTTAGGTAATGAATGAGGGGAGGGAGGGTCGTCAGGTAGTTAGCTTTAGGAGGGAGGGGAGGGAGGGTCGTCAGGTAGTTAGCTTTAGGAGGGAGGGGAGGGAGGGTCGTCTGGTAGTTAGCTTTAGGAGGGAGGGGAGGGAGGGTCGTCAGGTAGTTAGTTTAGAGGGAGGGGAGGGAGGGTCGTCAGGTAGTTAGCTTTAGGAGGGAGGGGAAGGGAGGGTCGTCTGGTAGTTAGCTTTAGGAGGGAGGGGAGGGAGGGTCGTCAGGTAGTTAGTTTTAGAGGGAGGGGAGGGAGGGTCGTCGGTAGTTAGCTTTAGGAGGGAGGGAAGGGAGGGTCGTCTAGGTAGTTAGCTTTAGGAGGGAGGGGAGGGAGGGTCGTCAGGTAGTTAGCTTTAGGAGGGAGGGGAGGGAGGGTCGTCAGGTAGTTAGCTTTAGGAGGGAGGGAGGGAGGGTCGTCTGGTAGTTAGCTTTAGGAGGGAGGGGAGGGAGGGTCGTCAGGTAGTTAGCTTTAGGAGGGAGGGAAGGGAGGGTCGTCAGGTAGTTAGCTTTAGGAGGGAGGGAAGGGAGGGTCGTCTGGTAGTTAGCTTTAGGAGGGAGGGGAGGGAGGGTCGTCAGGTAGTTAGCTTTAGGAGGGAGGGGAGGGAGGGTCGTCTGGTAGTTAGCTTTAGGAGGGAGGGAAGGGAGGGTCGTCTGGTAGTTAGCTTTAAGAGGGAGGGAAGGGAGGGTCGTCAGGTAGTTAGCATTTTAGGTAAGGAAGGGGAGGGGGGAGAGAGGGTCGTCAGGTAGTTAGTGCGGAGTCAATAGGGTGCTTTAAAAGGAGGCTAGATAATTTCATGGATGGGGATGCAAGGTGGATGTAAGTATAGATGTAAGATGGTGGATGTAATAATGCAAATAGCCTAGAACGTATTATCCATTGTCATTTGAACACCATTAGACGATTTAAATTAATATAAGCAATGTTTTATAGATATAACCTGTTTAGTATCCTTGTCCACTAGGTAATTTGGTATATTCAGTTAGTTTTCGTAATTATATGGCTTGTAAACACATTTTTTTATAGCAAAGGAAAGATCTGGTTGTGAAGGGATTAATCATCTTCAAAAAACCATTAACCCGTTCACGCCCAGATCTTTCCATTATTATATGAAATCGTGTGGTCAACCATGAAATTACGAAAAGTAGCTTAATATACCAAGTTAGCTAGTGGACAAGGATACTAAAGCAGGTCATATCTATAAAATCTTACTTATATTCACAAAAATCGTCTTATGGTACCCAAAGTACAATGGAAATTACGTTCTGGGTCTCAAGGGGTTAAAGAATATCACCATCCTCCCTTCCCCCCCGCAGGCCTAGACCGTTCCTATTTCTGCAAGAGGCACCAGCAGCTCGCCAGTGCAGACAACTCTTCGTGCATGCGCCTCCTGTACTACCCCGCCTCCCCCACGCCCAGGACACCACCAAGGGCGCCACCACCCGCTGCGGCGCCCATACGGATTACGGCACTATTACCCTGCTATTCCAAGACCTTAGTGGTGGCCTGGAGGTGTGTGTGTGTGTGTGTATTCATCTAGTTGTATTTTACAGGGCCTGAGCTACACTGGTATGGTCCCGTCTCCCTAGCTACATTTTATCATTCCTCCTTAATGTTTAGAGTTGGGGGAAGCCACCACCCCGGGAGGCGGGTCACAAACCCCGGCTAACACCCGGTACCCATTCACTGCTGAGTGGACAGGAGCTCGGGTTTTAAGGAAACAGCCAATCTGTCTCCGCTCCGCCCGGGGACCGAACCTGGGATTTCTCGGTTGTGAACCGAGCGTGCTACACATTACAGGAACTACCACGTGTAGGCCTCGCGGCCTCTTGTAGCTTCCTTATTTTTTATGTTCTTATGCTACAACTACACTACGGAATACCCAGAGTGTGTTATGTATTTTGTGTGTGTGTGTGTGTGTGTGTTATGCTGGACTATTTAACCCCAAACACAATCTCATTACTACCTCCCCCCCCCCACACAGGTCAAGGAGAGAGGGGGCGCCTGGGTCAGTGCACAGCCTATTCCTGGCACTATTCTGGTCAACGCCGGGGATATCTTGCAGTTCTGGACGGCTGATCACTTTAGAGCCACGGTAAGTAGTAGTAGTAGTAGTAGTAGTAGTAGTAGTAGTAGTGGTAGAAGTAGTAGTGGTATTAGTAAAATAAGTGGTAGTGGTGCAGTAGTAGTAGTAAGTAAGTAGTAGTAGTAGTAGTAGTAGTAGTAGTAGTAGTAGTAGTAGTAGTGGTGGTAGTAGTAGTAGGTAGTAGTAGTGGTGGTAGTGGTGGTAGTATAGTAGTAGTGGTGGTAGTAATAGTAGTAGCAGTAGAAGTAAAAGTAGTAGTAGAAGTAGTTGCAGTAGTAGTGCCGTCAATAACACTATAGTCGCCACTGCACTAATGTCACCAGGCGCCATGTATTACGAATTTTAGCATCACTACAGACTTGTATGTGCCACTGAAGACAGGTACATAATATATACTACTGTGCATGCCTCTTCAGTGGCACATACAAGTCTGTAGTGATGCTAACATTCGTAATATATGACGCCTGGCGACATTAGTGTTGTTAACGTAGTGGTTTGATTAGATGAGGCAGCAACTATTGTCCGGCTCTCTCTCTCTCTCTCTCTCTCTCTCTCTCTCTCTCTCTCTCTCTCTATGAGTATATAGTGTAAGCCTACCAGCTGATAGTCTAGGCCTAAATACGAACCGCCTACCTGCTTTGATTCGTGTGGTGAGTCAAGTGTGACTGTTATCTCCTCCTCCTCCTCTTTTTCTTCTCTTCTATCGTTTGTACAGTTAAGTCTGGCATTGGTGGTGTTACTACTGGTTGTAGTGGTAGTAGTAGTCAGGCCCGTAGCTAGGACTTGACATTTTTGAGGGACTTTACTTTTATACTTTTCCTTCCACGTATATATCTACTAGAACGTCTTTCTAGACTAAAGTTTTTACAAAAAAAATTACTAGAATGACTGAATGTAGCTGTATAGAATCAAATCATGTGTCATGAAAATGTAGCAAATCTGGCTTGAATTTTCGTATTTCTTTGCCTTGTGTGAAGGCAAAGCATATACGCTTCTTACTTCTTAGTAAAAAACTTATGGCTGCGAGCCAGTACTACTACTACTACTACTACTACTACTACTACTACTATTACTACATAACTACGTAGTAGTAGCTGTAGTAGTCATGATAATAATGATAACAATATCGATAAAAGAAATCTAAGGCTATGACACTATTTCTTTCTTTCCCCGGCAGGAGCATCGCGTGCTTCTGAGCGGGGCGCGGAACACGGCGCGCCAGTCCGTGGTGTTCTTCGTACACCCTGACGGCGAGGTGGTGGTGGCGCCCGTGGACGGCTCGGGCAGGTACGCGGCCCGCACGGCCCAGGAACACACCACCAAGAGGTTCTCGGAGACTTATTCATTCTGATCGCGTGCCCTACTGTACTTTCTCGGTGCCACTTTCTCTATCAGGAACTACCACGTGTAGGCCTCGCGGCCTCTTGTAGCTTCCTTATTTTCTTATGTTCTTAAAAAAAAAAAAAAGTTATTAACATTACACTCACTCGAGAGACGCAGAGTAAGGGGCGATCTGATAGAAGTTTTTAAGTGGATAAAGGGATTTAATAAAGGAGAGGTAGGAAAAGTTTTTACGGCTTTTAACCAGGGTAGAACAAGAAGTAACGGATTCAAGCTGGAAAAGCGTAGATTTAGAAAGGAAATAGGGAAAAACTGGTTCACAAATAGGGTGGTGAATGAATGGAATGGTCTCAGTAGACAGGTAGTTAGTGCTGAGTCATTGGGGAGCTTTAAAGGGGAGCTGGATAGGTTCATGGATGGGGATGAAAGGTGGATGTAGGTAGTGTTAGGTGACAGGAACTACCTCGTATAGGTCTCGCGGTCTCTTGTAGCTTCCTTATTTTCTTATGTTCTTATGTTCTTATCACAGGACTTACACACACTATCTCTCTCTCTCTCTCTCTCTCTCTCTCTCTCTCTCTCTCTCTCTCTCTCTCTCTCTCTCTCAATATACCCATAGGAGGTTCTCTGAGACTTATAAATTATAAAAGATTGCGGTCCTATAGTACTCTCTCTCTCATCCTCTCTCTCTCTCCTCTCTCTCTCTCTCTCTCTCTCTCTCTCTCTCTCTCTCTCTCTCTCTCTCTCTCTCTCTCTCTCTCTCTATATCTATCTGTGTGTGTGTGTGTGTGTGTGTGTGTGTGTGTGTCTTTTGATGGTAGATATAATTAAGAAAATAAAAATGCATATATAGTGCAAATTATTAGAAAGATTTTATATCGTGTTTATATTCTTGGTGTTCTTTTCACGGTGCTTTATAGATGCCACAGACCACTGTATACAGGGGTCTGTGTATATGCATATCATTCATATATCAATTGAATATATTGTGTAAAAAACACGTTTTGGCGTATTATTAACCCCTTAATTCACGCCCAGATCTTTCCTTTGCTACATGAAATCGTATGTTGTTAGCCATAAGATTACGAAAAATAACTAAATATACCAAATTAGTTAGTGGACAAGGATACTAAACAGGTCATATCTATAAAATATTGCTTATAGTCACTAAAAATCGTCTAATGGTACCCAAATTATAATGGAAATTACGTTCTGGGTCTCAAAGGGTTAATCATATAGCTACCGTAGATAACACTAAAGTCGCCAGGACAACGTTTCTTTTTTATTTACAGACGTGTGGTGGCGTTAATACTTACATTTCTACATCCATGATTTCAGGAAAGTTAGAAGGGGCTATCTTGAGAGTCTGTGTCATTTGTGTCTTCATCTGTGTCATATTATGGCTATAAGTGAACAAATAACAAAAATCAAAACAGAGTGGCGACGTTAATAACGGAGGTCCTACACTAAGGTCGCCAGCTAGTGTTTATGTTTAGAGTGTCCTCCTGCCGTCGTCGTCGCCCGAAAAAAAACGAGTAGAGAAATTTGAAACCGTCTATACTTGCAGCTACAAAGCATAAAACAACGCTGAAACAGGGTAGATTATACAGTCATGATATAAACTACTGTGTATCATCTTCAGTGGCACATAAAAATCCGTAGTGATGCTTTAATTCGTAATATATGGCGGCTGGCGACATTAGTGCAGCTGGTGACTAAAGTGTTATCTACGGTAGCTAGTATGTTCGTGAAAAAAATCCATCCGTATATCTTTGTAAAACCTCATATTCTCACATTTCACTAATCTTACTTATAATTAAATAACCATGAATAATTAATGTATCACGTATGAATAACACTTAAAAGGATACATGAAGTGTAAATGACAACATAAAGAAAA
>JACEEZ010004281.1:20000-37500 GCA_016584305.1 Chionoecetes opilio | reverse complement strand
ACCTTTCGGGTTTGATTTGGATTCCTTGCAATTTTTTTTCTTCATCCCCTCGCGCTTTTTAGATTAATTAGTCTTTGCAAGCGACGTTTGACGTCATTGTATTCTCTAGAATCGCAGTCTGCATTTGATCGTATGTAACTTTAACGCTCGGCGTTTATGCAAGATTTGTGGATCCATTACTCATCCAATCGGGGTCTGTTTATGTTATTCAAACGTTTTCTTACCATGGGAACACTGTTTTTCCACCACGATTGGAGTTTATTAGTGAATACATTTACACATGTTTTCGGCGTTAGTAACCATTTAGTTAGGTCAATCCACATTCAACTTCGCTTAGTACCCTGCTGATCTTGTGAAATCTGGCTTATTATAATTTGGGACTAATAAAACCGATTTTCTGTGCTGGTCTACATTGCAATTTATGCCGCATCTGATTAGGCCTGTTGATCACTGTTTGCCAATGTTCACCTATATCGCAAGTAATCAATCGGATCAATGTCGGTAGTGAAAAACTAAATCTAGGATACTATTTATCCCCTTGTAGGCTCACGGACCACCTGATTTAAATATTAGTCGTTCACCATATAAAGCAATCGCATACCTTCTCTATCAGAGAAATTATTATTCAGTTTTATACTGAGGTAGTGTTAAAAATCTCCACAAATACATTGTATCGTTATTATTGTTTCACAATGACCTTTATCTCGTCATACAGGAGGCAATCTACTTCCGATTAGATTTGGGAGGACGAATATATTGGTCCCAATAGTAGCAATACAGGGGGGGTGTTTTTTTTAAAGGCCTTAAATCTTTGCGTAGGACTGAGTGGCTACATAATGATCTTTATTTACTTTATCGATTTCACGATTGCTTCAAATTTTCTTTAATGTAAATGACACCACCACCTGGCTTTATGCGTGCGACCAATTATGAATGTTTAAATAGCCTGGAATGGCTATTTCAGTCTAATAAATGTTATTCTTTTGTGGTGGACCAACTCTCAGTGATTACGGACGATATCTGGCGTTTCGGCAAACAACGTATGCTAATAATTCGTTACGCCTTTTAAACATGCTTCTGGCATGTGTAGAGTAAATTTAGTTCCTTGATAGTTTTGGTAACTTGCGTGAGGGTTTACGCAGGGCGTTCTACGGTCCACTTTTCAGGGCGCTTGATTAAGTTACTTTGATTAGTATTTGCGGAAAACGGGACGTGACCAGCGTTGCTGGGGGTAAGAAAGGGGTTAAGGTGATGCTGTACGCCGTTCCGCTCGGTCGTTTTTGATCTGTAAGAAGAAACTTTATCATTTAGCAGACGTCCTAATCGTGCCAGGCCGACGGGCTGAGGTGGGTCCGTTCATCCCCAAATAGGGATGGAATCCTCAACCAGGATGGGATCCTCGTAGAAAGTATCCCGAAGTTTGCGAAGTCACATTCTTTCCTGTGCACAAAGAGCCCTCAGGCGGTTATTTGCGCCCCTTTGAACGCCTTTATCGTTAGACAACGTTGGGCCTACTCCTAGTTGGGGAGAAATTCCAAATAATGATATGATTAGTTTTAGTCTTGAATTTCCGGATCAACTTCCTGTTACTTGTCCAGAATTTCTTCCAGATCCGCTCTGTACAACGTCGTTTGTTCCTGCATGGATGACATAGAGCAGTCCTTTCGTTTGTGTTTCTTGTGACGTCACGCATGCTGCAGTGATGTCGTCGATGGTCTGCTCCTGGGAAACAGAAAAGCGCTTCCTTTGTCAATCGTGACCCTACCACAAAACTCCACCAGTTGTCCTCGGAGAATTGAGTCCGCCGATCAATCTGGTCTATCATGTACGTCTTCCTTCATCGCAAGAACCTGAAATTTGGTGTAGGTTTTGATCGTTAGGGCGCCTGGACTGCTGCTGGTCGTCGTGACCTCGCCTTACGGGAACAAAGGGAGCAGGGGAAGGAGGAAGACGGAGGAGGAGGGAGGAGGAGGAGGAGGAGGAGGAGGGGAGGAGGAGGAGGAGGAGGAGGAGGAGGAGGCAGGAAAAGGAGGAAGAAGCAGCAGGAATAGAAGGTAAAAAGAAGAATAAGAATAAGAAAGAATAAGAAAGAAGAAAGAAGAAAGAAGAATAGGAAGAAGAAAGAAGAAAGAAGAAAGAAGAATAGGAAGAAGAAAGAAGAAAGAAAGAAGAAAGAAGAAAGAAAAGAAATAATAGTAAGAAGAAGAAAAGGAAGACAATATAAATAAAGAAGGGAAAAAAACAAAAACAAAAAAAACAACTGTGATGGACATTTAATATTTCTGCAGCATTCCATCACAACTGTCCTGACATATCCATTTTTTTTTTACATCACAAAGGACTGGCCAAGGACAAAATAAAAATCATCTGATCTAAGATACAAATAACAGACTTTAAAATGTCAATAGAATCCTCAGTAATTTCTATCAAAGCCTTTCAACTATTTTCTCGTTCTATATCGAATGGGTTTTTTTCACTTTGATGGAATTTATCATCTTTTTTGTTATTTATACAACTTCGCGGTTTTTTTCGGCCAAGAATGTGAAGGCAGAACAGGGAAAGGAAGATGGGGAAGAGGAGGAGGAGGAGGAGGAGGAGGAGGAGGAGGCGGGAGAAGAAGAGGAGGAGGAGGAGGGAGGAGAGGAGGAGGAGGAGGAGCGGAGGAGGAGGAGGAGGAGGAGGAGGAGGAGGTGGAGGCACAGGGTTTTCTCCTCACTGTCACTCGTCTGATCCTTGGTCTTGAGGGGAAAAATGTGAGTCCCAAGTGACCACCACCACCACCACCTCAACCACTGCCACCACCACCACCTCAACCACTGCCACTGCCACTGCCACCACCACCACCTCAACCACTGCCACCACCTCAACCACTGCCACTACCACCACCTCAACCACTGCCACTACCACCACCTCGACCACTGCCACTGCCACCACCACGACCTCAACCACTACCACTGCCACTACTACCACCACCACCTCAACCACTGCCACTACTGCCACTGCCACCAACACCACCTCAACCACTGCCACTGCCAATACCACCACCACCACCACCTCAACCAGCCACTGCCACACTGCCCACTGCCACACACCACCCAACCACTGCACTGCCACCACCCACCACCTCAACCACTGCCATGCACTGCCACACCACCACCTCAACCACTGCCACCATTGCTACTACTGCCACCTCTACCACCACTGCTACTACTACTACTACCACTACCACCACTGCTACTACTACCACTACTACTGCTACTAATCTCAATTGATTGAAATTTAAACCTAAACAGTATTTATATAACTTGCAAGGTCAAGGTGTTATGGAATAATAATGAAAATTCAGTAAATTTGTGCTCCTGAAATTTAGGTACTTTTTTTAAATATGTTGTCACTGAGTTTATATTTTTGTATGTTAATCTTCATTTGTAAATTATTGGCGTCATCGTATACGTGTCATTATGTTAACTGATTTTATGTCTGCTAAGGAGCTCATTCTCAGCAGACTAATAATGCCTATAATGCCCAATGTGTATATATTTATTCATGTATATAATTGTTATTTGGCAATAAACTCTATAAACTACTACTACTACTACTACTATTACTTCTACCACTACTACTACTATATATAACCCCCTTCGCTACCATCCTCATCATCAATGCTACTATGAAAATAATTATACTTCTACCACCACAACTTCTACCACTACTACTACTACCCCTACTACCACAACTATTACCACTATTACTACTACCACCACAACTACTAGCACTACCACCACTACTAATACCACAACTATTACCACTACTACTACTACCACCACAACTATTACCACTACCATCACAACTACTACCACCACAACTACTACCACCACCACCACCACCTTGAACCAAATATTCCAACTCAAGAAAGAAAAAATATATCTTTCCCTTTCCACACTCTCTCTCTCTCTCTCTCTCTCTCTCTCTCTCTCTCTCTCTCTCTCTCTCTCTCTCTCTCTCTCTCTCTTAAAAACAGCCTAAGTTTTTATGAAGTCCTTTTCTTTAAGTTGGTTTTACAAGTCTTAGTAATGTTGTGGGAAGGAAGGAAGGAAGGAAGGAAGGAAGGAAGGAAGGAAGGAAGGAAGGAAGGAAGGCAAGATAGAAGACGGAGAAGAAGGAAGGAAAGAAAGGAAGGAAGGAAGGAAGGAAGGAAGGAAGGCAAGATAGAAGGAAGGAGAAAAGGAAGGAAGGAAGGAAGGAAGGAAGGAAGAAAGGAAGGAAGGAAGGAAGGAAGGAAGGGAGGGAAGGAAGGAAGGAGGGAGGGCAAGGGGAAGGAAGGAAGGAAGGAAGGAAGGAAGGAAGGAAGGAAGGGAAGGAAAGAAGGAAGGAAGGAAGGAGAAGAAAGGAAGGAAGGAAGGAAGGAAGGAAGGAAGGGAAGGAAGGAAGGAAGGAAGAAAAGGAAAATAAGTCAATGGATAAACGAGAAAAGAATGAGACTTTAGACAAAAAAATGAAGATGGGTCTCTCTCTCTCTCTCTCTCTCTCTCTCTCTCTCTCTCTCTCCTCTCTCTCTCTCTCCTCTTCTCCTCTCTCTCTCTCGGGGTACAATATATTTGGGGACGGGACACAATTCGGCTCCAACATCGAAAGAGTGAATGTGGAGGGTTCCGTCTTTTGCTCTCTCTCTCTCTCTCTTCTCTCTCTCTCTCTCTCTCTCTCGCTCTCTCTCTCTAAATCTCTGCGCTCTCTCTCTCTCTCTCTCTCTCTTAAACAAATAGATAAATGTTTTTTTCTGCAAATATAGTTTAGTTTAGTTATTGTGGTAGTAGTAGTAGTAGTAGTAGTAGTAGTAGTGGTAGTGGTGGTAGTGGTGGTAGTAGTAGTAGTAGTAGTAGTAGTAGTAGTAGTAGTAGTAGTAGTAGTAGTAGTAGTAGTAGTAGTGGTAGTAGCAGTAGCAGTAGCAGTAGTAGTAGCAGTAGCAGTAGCAGTAGCAGTAGTAGTAGTAGCAGTAGTAGTAGCAGTAGTAGTAGTAGCAGTAGCAGTAGTAGTAGAAGGCGATGGGACCGCTATGTGGTAATGATTAATTGCAGAACGAGAGAGAGAGGAGAGAGAGGATGGAAAGGGAGAGCGACGAGAGAGGAAGAGATGAGGAGAGAGAGAGACGAGAGAGTAGAGAGAGAGAAGAGAACACGATAATTCACAGCCATGACTTAGGTTCTCTGTGGTGTGAGTTACCTGCCTATCACTCTATATTATTTAGTGTCCGTTTATCATTTTTTTCCTCACCTCCCTCCTTTCTTCTCCCTTCCCCGGGGCTTGGAAGAGGAGGAGGAGGAGGAGGAGGAGGAGGAGGAGGAGGAGGAGGAGGAGGAGCGGGAGGGTCATATATTTACCCCAGTGGCTAGTACCCTCTCTTTCACCTTGTCCTGATACGATGTTAAGAAGCTCTCTCTCTCTCTTCTCTCTCTCTCTCTCTCTCTCTCTCTCTCTCTCTCTCTCTCTCTCTCTCTCTCTCTCTCTCTCTCTCTCTCTCTCTCTCTCTCTCTCTCTCATGTTTACACAGTGACGTCACAACACGCGGTCTCACAAGGTTTATAATTGGGCAAAATGTTACCTTATTATTTACCCCCCGTTAGCTCGCAGCCTCGCCTCAGCTCAGCCAATCAGCGGCCTCCATTATTACCTTGGCTGATGACGTTAGCCAATCAGCGTGGCTTCGTTACCACCACAGTCTGTCGTTATTAGAAATTTAGGGGGGGGGGGAAAAGTCTTTAGAAATGGATGGGGGTTGGATAAAATGTTGATGGTTTGCTAATTTACTACTACTACTACTACTACTACTGCTACTGCTGCTGCTACTGCTGTGCTACTACTACTGCTACTGCTAATGCTGCTGCTACTACTACTAATATTTTTACTACTATACAACTTATGCTGCTACTACTACTACTAATTATACTACTATACACTACTACTATGTACTTATACTACTACTGTTCAACTACTACTACTACTGCTTGCTAATACTTACTACTACTACCACTACTACTACTCACTAACCACTACTACTACTACTAATACTACTACCCACCAACTACCATTACTATACTACTACTACTACTACTTACCACTACCACTACCCTACTACTTACTATACTACTACTACTAATACTACTACTACCACTACCACTATACTACTACTACTACTACATTGCATTTGTTTATACCTTTCAAATTTGGAGAGAGAGAGAGAGAGATGAGAGAGAGAGAGAGATGAGAGAAGAGAAGAGAGAGAGCTGGAGAGAGAGCGGAGAGAGAGAGAGAGAGCAGAGAGAGAGAGCTTTGTTTTTTTTTTTTTGCGAGAATAAACCACTGAGAGAGAGCGGCCTCGAAACTGACCGATCATCACTACTCATAAATCTGGAATCTGGTCGGGAATAAATCGGGAATCGGGTCATATAATAGTCTGAAATCGGTCATGTATGTACTAGTCATCGATGCACTAATTCAAATAACTCATCATCAAGTTTTTGACTCGATAAATGTCAAAACAAAATCATCAAAAGACATTTCTCTACCTCGCCGTTCTACCATTTAACCCCTTGAGGCCCAGAACGTAATTTCCATTGTAATTGGACCACCATTAGATGATTTTTAGTGACTATAAGCAATGTTTTGTATAGATATGACCTGTTTAGTATCCTTGTCCACTAGCTAATTTGGTATATTCAGTTATTTTTTCGTAATTTTATGGCTAACTGACGGTTTTTTATATATAGCTAAGGAAAGATTTGCGCGTTAAGAGGTGAAAAAACTTATTATACACATAAATGAACAGTTAACTAAACACACAAACACGCTAGTACATAATATAGTTTACCAGAGTTTACATACGGTGGTAAGAATGTTTAGAACTCTCACCTCAAACTAGTAATTTCTAAACTGTATAAACTTTTAAATCAAGTCTAGGCGTCCAGCCTCTGGCCCCTTTGCTTTTGGCTCAGTTCTTGCGGCTGGAACGTGGCAGCGAGATCAAAGTGCTTTTAAAATACCTAGTCTACAGAAATTTCAGAAGTCTACAACAAGCACAGAAGTTATTGTAAAACCGAAGTTTATCTACCACTAATTAAATCACGACACTAATTACTCATTAAGGGCTTGTTCTACGCAAAAAGTTTGTTTCACAGACCCCCATTGATTTTGACAGCACTACTTGCATGTCAAATTTCAGCTCAATCCGACAATATTTAGGAGTAGTTATTCACTTTTTGGCGGAAACTTGGTTCCACTCCCCTTACGCGAATGGGTAAGGGGAGTGATGAAATGGAAAATGGTAGGTGGCAGCTCGCTTCGCTCGCTGCCAATAATTAATATATAATCGATCAGAATTTAAGGTAGGAACACTCACCATTTCTGAAGTGTAGATGAGGTGGTAGAGGTTTTTCAGTGGCTAGCGATGGTTTCTCAGTGGTTCTGGGGTCCCTCTGTCTAGCTGGGACTGTCTGGGGAAGTTAGAAAGAAATTAAGTTTGCATTTAGTTAAAGATGACAATTTTTTTCTTAACTCCCCTTTTCCCTTCCCTCTCTTCCTTCTTATTTTTTTACCTCCCTATATCCACCCATAGACCACTGTATACCTGGACTGCACACGCGACAATGTTTTGAATTGCGGGGCTGCATAGCATAGGGGCCTGCGGGGCGCCCGACAAAGAGATATAGTGGTCTATGGACTATCATATAGACTGGTTTATCAGTATATATGATATACTGTAATCTTCGTAAATGTTTGTTCTATAGTATTATCAAATAAAAAACAGTAAAACACGCTAAAGAAATGCCATTACGAGACTATGAAGAAATATGCATGAACTTAATTAATATTCACTTCAACTCTTCGCCATTTAAAACTTTGCGAGTCAACTTTTATCATGAAGGGTATCTATAGAAGCGCAATTTTATTTGCTTTCCATTGCTATATTTCGTTATCTGATAAATTAATTATAACCATGCATAAATTAGCGTTAAATAAATAAATAAAATCATCAATCGGATAATTTTCCCGATTGATGATGTTATTTATTTACTTATATATTTCGTTTTCTGATAAATGAATTAGTACCACGTATAAATTAGCGTTGACTAAATAAATAACCTCATCAATCGGGAAAATTACCTGATTGATGATTTTATTTATTTATTTTTGTGTGTTTTGTGACTTGTGGCGTGTTTTACTGTTTTTTATTTGATAATATTATTGAACAAACATTTACGAAGATTACAGTATATCATATATATATGTAATAAACCAGTCTATATGATCCGTATATCCGTATAACCGAGCGGCCCTCCGACTTCAGGCCCTTGTGCGACAGGCCGATATTCCGTGCGCAGTCCAGGTATACAGTGGTCTATGATCCACCCTATTTTCTCCCTATGGCTCTATTTCTATCTTAACACTTCTCAATTATTACAAAACATTCGTAAATCACCTATTTCTTTCCTCCTTTCTCTTGTCATCCTTTCCTATTACCTCCATGTACTACCATCCATGTACTACCCTCCATGTACTTACCATCCATGTACTTACCATCCATGTACTTACCATCCATGTACTTACCATCCATGTACTTACTATCCATGTACTTACCATCCATGTACTATTACACTCACTCGAGAGGCGTAGAGTAAGGGGCGATCTGATAGAAGTTTATAAGTGGATAAAGGGATACAATATAGGCGATGTAGGAAAAGTTCTTAAGGTTAGTAAGCAGGGTAGAACAAGAAGTAACGGATTCAAGCTGGAAAAGCGTAGATTTAAAAAGGAAATTGGGAGAAACTGGTTCACAAATAGGGTGGTGAATGATTGGAATGGACTCAGTAGACAGGTGGGCAATGCGGAGTCTATTGGGGTCTTTAAAAGGAGTCTGGATAAATTCATGGATGGGGAAGAGAGGTGGATATAGGTAGTGTTAAGTAACAGGAACTACCTCGTGTAGGTCTCACGGCCTCTTGTAGCTTCCTTACTTTCTTATGTTCTTATGTACTTGACTTTCCTCCTCCCCTTCATTTGTGTGTTTATAAAGTTAGTGTTTGGTTGTCTATAAGTGTCACTATGTTAATTGCCATCACGTGGTTACTCCAAACACTCTAATGCCATCACGGTTTCTATGAAGTGAAGTCCAGCACTCAAGTATTGTTAAGTCACACTCAAATGGATGACTTAATGAACTTTATCAATATTAATACGTGAAGGAAACAGTCATGTGTTACCATAAGTCACTCAAATCAAGTTAAGGAAGTGTGTGTGTGTGTGTGTGTGTGTGTGTGTGTGTGTGTGTGTGTGTGTGTGTGTGTGTGTGTGTGTGTGTGTGTGTGTGTGTGTGTGTGTGTGTGTGTCTGTATGTATGTGTGTGTGTGTTCTACTACTACTACTACTACTACTACCACTACTACTACTACTGCTACCACTACTACTACTACTACTACTACTACTACCACTACTACTACACTTGCCGGTACTACTATCACCACCATATCACCACAGTTACCACGACCTCCACCCACACCCACACACCCACACCCACACCCCTTTGATCCATCACAACCTCCTCTCCCTACCATTAGCCAACACTATTAATAACATGCCTTTACACCCCCTCCCCCCCTTTACTACCCCCCTACCCCCTTATCCGAAACCCCTCCCCCCACTATGCACTCCCACTAAAGGATATGACCCCCCTTGACCTGACCTGACCTGACCTGACCCCTTGCATATGTGACCCCCCCGTGACCCTAGTATGACCTCTGTGACTTACATGACCTGCACAAATCACCGCCCTCCAGTTCCGGGTGTGTGATGTTACGTCATTGGGGGAGAAACAGGATTTGTTATTTCTTTAGGTTCCTTGTTTTTACTGATGCATGCACACTCATATACGTACACACACACACATACACACACACACACACACACACACACACACACACACACATCTATATATTTGCTTCTATATATATTCTTCCCCTCTCTCTCTCTCTCTCTCTCTCTCTCTCTCTCTCTCTCTCTCTCTCTCTCTCTCTCTCTCTCAGGTTTGTTTTAATCTATGCAGCTAATATATTTGCCCTACAAAACTGTGTGTGGTGTGTGTGTGTGTGTGTGTGTGTGTGTGTGTGTGTTGTGGGGTGTGTGTTGTGTGTGTGGTGTGTGGTGTGTGTGTGTGTGTTGTGGGGTGTGTGGTGTGTGTGTGTGTGTGTGTGGTGTTTTGTGTGTGGGTCATTCACCCATGGTCTTGTCCACGCGAACCGGACTCGCGATCGCCAGTTTCACCCTCCCGGTGCGAACTTGGAGCTCATTATTACCGGTCTTTGGGTAATACTGGGACCTCACACACCACACACACCCATCCCCTTGCTAAAGGGGGACAGTAACAACCCTAATTTGTAAGTGAAAAATCCCCATGAGCGAGCGAGGATTCAAACCACAGAATACTAACCACATAATGGCGCGCCAACGCTCTATCCATTTAACCATCGTGGCAGTTTCATATAGTCTACTCCTTTCTGTTTTTGTTGTGTGTGGGGGTGTGTGTGTGTGTGTGTGTGTGTGTGTGTGTGTGTGTGTGTGTGTGTGTGTGTTTTGTGTTTGTGTGTGTGTGTGGTGGGTGTTTTTTTTGTGTTGTGTGTGTGTGGTGTTTGTGTGTGTGTGTGTGTGTGTGTGTGTGTGTGGTGTATATATATGTGTGTGTGTGTCTTTCAGGTCCTCTTGTAAGATATGAAGTGGTAGTGACCATAAAAAATACTTGGTTATAATAAAAAGCAAATGGTCAAAATCCACCATTGCAAAATCAAACATGAATAAAATAAAAAATAAATGAAAGCTTAGATGAAAAATTTACTAGAATAAAGCAGAGAGAGAGAGAGAGAGAGAGGGGAGAGAGAGAGAGAGAGAGAGAGAGGAGAGAAGAGAGAGAGAAGAGAGAGAGAGAGGAAGAGAGAAGAGAGAGGGAAAAGATTGAGTTAGGAGATTATAGGTTGTCAGGGAGCTCTGCCCTTGGTCGAGTGGGGGGGGGAGGGGGGGGGAAGGGGGAAGGGGGGGGGAGGGGGGGGGAAAGGGAAGAAGAAGAATGGGTGATAGGCTAAGGAGTACGAAGAGAGAGAAAGAGAGAGAGAGAGAGAGAGAGAGAGGAAGAGAGAGAGAGAAAGAGAGATAAAGAAAATAATACAAGGGTCCCATCTGGAAAAAAATGTGACCGTATGCCACTCTCTCTCTTCTCTCCCTCTCTCCTCTCTCTCCTCTCTCTTCTCTTTCTCTCTCTCTCCTCTCTCCCCCCCTTTTCCCTACCCTTTATTATTGTCTTTTTCTTTTCTCTCTTCTATTTTTTAAACTTTACTTCTATTTCTCAAATTTATTCCTTACTTTTACTTAATACTACACTACTACTCTTAATACATACTACGCTACTACTACTAATACGCTACTATCTACTACTACACTACTACTACTACTACTATACACTGCTACTACTACTACTACTACTACTATACTATACTACTACTACTACTATACTACTATACTACTATACACTGCTATACTACACTATACTACTGTACTACTACTACTACTACTACTTACTACTACACTACACTACTATACTGCTACTACTACTACTACTATGTAACTATACTACTACTACTATACTACTAGCTACTACTACTACTACTACTAACTACACTACTACTATACTACTGCTACTACTACTACTCTACTACTACTACATTACTATCTCTACTGCTACTACTACTATGTACACTCTATACTACGCACTACTATTACTACTACTACTGCTACTACTATATACTATGCTACTCTACACTCTATATACTACTAATACTACGCTACTACTACTACTACTACTGCTACTACTATACTACTATGCTATATACACTACTACTGCTACTACTCACTATACACTACTACTATTATACTCTACACTACTACTACTACTACTACTACTACTTGCTACTACTACTACTACTCTGGTACTACTACTCTCACTAACTACATTACTGCTACTGCTACACTACTACTGCTACTACTACTACTGCTAATACTCTACTACACTAACTACTACTACATACGCTACTCTACTCTATACATACTCTACTAATCTATTACTACTACTACCCCACTATACTACTACCCACCACTCTACTACTACTACATATACTATCTACTACTACTACTACTATAACCCACCTACTACTACTACTACACTACTACTATACTAACTACACTAACTATTCTACTACTACACTACACTACTCTACTACTGTACTACTACTACTACTGCTACTACACTATACTCTGCACTATACTACTACTACTACTACTAAAATACTGTATACACTACACTACACACACTACTATACTACTATACTACCCCACTACTATACTACTACTACTATACTACTACTACATTACTATTACTATTACTATTACTACACTACTATTAATTTTCTATTACTATACTACTACTACTACTACTACACTACTACTATACTATACTACTACTACTATTTTTATTAATATTCTATTACTCTCTTATACTTAAATATAACCCACTACCACTACTACTACTACTACTACTATACTACACTACTACTACTACTACACTATGCTACTACTACTACTACTACTACTATACTACCACTACACTACTACTACTTATACCACTACTACTACCATACCTACTTAAAATACTATTAAAATACCACTACTACTACTACTACCACTCACTACTACTACCACTACTATACTACTTCTATCCACTACTACACCACTACTACTATACTACTACTATACTATATACTACCATACTACTCTAAACCCCACTACTACTCTATACTCCACTACTACTACTACTACTACTACTACTATTACTACCCTATACTATACACTTACTACTACCCTACTACTACTACTACTACCCTACTACTCCCATACTACTACTATACTCCACACAATACTTTACCCACTACTATACTATACTACACACTACTACTACTACTACTCCACTATATACTATACTACTACTCTACTACTACCACTACTACACTACTACCACTACATACTACTACTACCCCACTATACCTACTACTACTACTCCCCCTACAACTACTATTCACTACTACTACTACTATACTTACTACTTTACTACTATACTACCCCTACTACTACTACTAACCCAAACTACTACACCACTATACTCTACCCAAAACTACTATACTACTACTACATAATACTACTCCACTACACACTATTTAACTACTACTACTATACTAACTACTACTACTACTACTACTACTATACCCACACTTACTACTACTACACTATTCTACTACTCTACTACTTAATACACTCTCCCCCCCACTACCACTATAACACACTACTACTATACTAACACTACTACCACTACTACTACTACTACTACTACTACTACTATACTACTACTACTACTACTTTCTTATTTTCACTTTTTTTTTACTTTTTATCTTTTCTTTTCCTTCCTTCCTTTCAGGCTTTTTTTTTTTTTTTTTTTTTTTTTTTTTTTTTGTAATCCCCATCACTTTTTTTAACTCATCTGTTTTTCTCTATTTTTTTAATTTTCTCTATTTTCTTTCTCCCCTCTCCCCTCCCCCTCTCCCTCTCTTTTCTCTCCTCTCTCCTCTCTTTTCTCTCTACCCTTCCCCTTTTTTATTACTATTCTTCTTTTCCGGGTTATTCTGCCCCTTCTCCTCTTCTTTTTCCTTTTCCCCCCCTTTCTATCTCTTTTTTAAATGATTCTTTTTTCTTTCTCTCTCCTTTCTTTGTAAAATTTAAAATATTTTTCTTTCCCTTCCCCTTCCCCTCTCCTCTCTCTCTCCCCTTTTATCTCTTTTCCCCTTCTCTCTTCTCTTTCTCTTTTTTTTCCCTTTCTTTTTTTTTCCTTCCCCCTTCTCTCTTTTTACTCTTTTTTTCCTTCTTCCCATTTATCTAGTTCCTCCTCTTCCTACATTATCTAGTTCCTTCTCCTTCCCTTTCTCTTCTTTCCAAATTTCTTTCATTTTTTCATTTTTTTCATTTCCTTTGTTTATGCTTTTTATTTTTTTATTGAACTTCTTACCATTTTTTTTTCTCTCTTTTCTCTCTTTTTTCCTCCTTTTTTTTTCCCTTTTTTTTTTTCTTCTTTTTCAAATTTCGTTTTTTTTTCATTTCAATCAGTTTTTTTTTTTCCCTTTTTTTTTTCCCCTTTTCTCCCTTTCATTCTCTTCCTCTTCTCCTCTTCTCTTTGTTTTTCTCTCCTCCTCCTCCTCCTCTTTCTTCTTCATCAAATCTTCCTTATTTATTCTTCCTTAATTTCCTTCCTTATTTTCCTTCCTTCCTTTTCTTCCTTCTTTATTTAACTTGCTTATTCCCCTTGGTTCCTTATTCTCTTACTTATTTTCTCACTTTTTTTTGGTTTTTGTAAAGTTCCATTGTTTCCCCTTAAATAAAACCTCCCCTTTTCTCTCCCCTCCTCTCCCTCTGGGCTCTCTCTCTCTCTCTCTCTCCCCCCTCTTTTCCCTCCCCTCTCTCTCTCTCTCTCTCTCTCTCCCCCTCTCTCCTCCCCCTTCTCTCTCTCTCACACCAGACACAGACACCATAAAAACATAAAACACAGACAACTTTACACTACACGGGCCAGACACAGACAAAACCCACACAACCCCCAGACCGACACAGACACACCCACACCCCATACCCACAACCCCACACACACAACACAGAAAAGAAAACCCCACCACACACCCACAAAAAACCCCGACCCTTTTCCCCTTTTTAAAAATTTTTGGTCACTAAAGCTTTTATGGAAATGATCTACCCCCCAAAAACCCCTTTCCTTCTTCCCCTCTCTCTCTCTCTCTCCCCTTTTTCTCTCTCTTTTCCCCTCTTTTCCCTCTCCCCCCTCTTTTCTCTCTCTCTCTCTCTCTTCTCTCTCTCTCTCTCTTTTTGTGTGAAAGTCTCTTTCCTCTTTTTTTCCCCCCCTTTCTGCCCTCTCTCTCTCTTTCCTCCCTTTTTTTCTCCCCCTTTTTTTTTCCCTTTCTTTTCTCTCTCTCTTCTCTCTCTTTTCTCCTCCTCTCTCTCTCTCTCTTTTCTCTCTCTCTTTTTCCCCTCTCTCTCTTTTCCTCTCTCCCCTCTTCTCTCTTCTCTCTCCCCTTTATTTTTTCCCTTCTTTTCTGTCTCTCTCCTTTCTCTCCTCTTTTTTCTCCCCCTTTTTTCTCTCTCTCTCTCTCTCTCTTCTCTCCCCCTCTCTCTCTCTTTTTTCTCTCTCTCCCCTCTTTTCCTCTCTCTCTCTTCTCTCTCCTCTCTCTCTCTCTCTCTCTCTCTTTTTTTTTTTCCCCGCCCTTTTTTTGTCCTTCTTCTCTCTCCCCCTTTTCTCTCTTTCTTCTCTCTCCTCTCTTTTTTTCCTCAATTTTCCCTTTCCCTTTTCCCTTCCCTCTCTTCATTCCCCCAAAAAACCCACATCTTTTCCCTTTCCCCCCCTTTTTCCCAAACCATAACCCCCTTTTTAAAATTTAAAACCCCCTTTCCATTCTTTTCCCATCCCTTCCCTTCCACAAACACATCCCCCTTCCCCTAAACACCCCTTAAATCACCCCTTAAATCACCCCTTCTCTTTCTCTCGCCCTTTTTTCCCTTTCCTCCCATATAGTACAGGTTTTTCCCCCCCCCTTTAAAACCCCCCCTTTCCTTTTTTCCCCCTTTACCATTTTTACCCTTTCCATTATATTTCCCTGGAAAACAAGGGGGTGCAGGGCACGGGGTTTACCTCTATTTTTTAAAGGGTTTAGGGGGGGCGGGGGGGGGGGGGGGGAGGGGGGAAAAGGGGGGGTTTCCAAAAATTCCAAGATTTTATTTGGGATTTCCCCGTTTTTTATGGGGCCCAAAAGAGTGAAATGGTCTGTACTTTTTTATTTTAGGGGGAAAGGGAGAGAGAGAGAGAGAAGAGGGGAGAGAGAGAGAGGGGGAGAGAGAGAAGAGAGAGAGGGAAAAGAGAGAGAGGCGAAGAGAGAAAGGAGAGAGAGAGAGAGAGAGAGAGAGAGAAGAGAGAGAGAGAGAGAGAGGATAAAAAAAGAGAGGGAAAAGGGGGGAGGGAGAGAGAGGGAAAGGAAAGGGAAAAGGAGAGAGAGAGGAGAGAAAAGAGGGGAGAGGAGGGGAGAGAGAGAAGAGAGGGGAAAAGAGAGAGAAGAGAGAGAGAGAGAGAGAGAGAGAGAGAGAGAGGTAAAAGAAAAAGAGAGGGGGAGACGGAGGGGAAAAAAAGGGGGAGAGAGGGAGGGGAGGGGAGGGAAAAGGGAAAGGGGAAATGAAAAAGAGAGGGAAGGAAGAGGGGGTGAGAGAAAGAAAAAGGGAGAAAAGAGAAGGGAAAGAGGGATAAAAGAGGAAATAGAAGGGGGATGATGTTTGGTAAAGGGGAAAAAAAGGGAAAAGGAAAGGAGAGGAGAGAGGGAGAGAAAAAAGTAGGAAGAGAGAGAGAGAGAAGAGGGGAGAGAGGGGAGGAGAGAGGAGAGGAGGGGAGAGAGAGGAGAGAGAGAGGAGATTTTTAATGAGTGGGAAGAGAGAGAAAAAAAGGAAAAAGAAGGGGAGGGAAAAAGATGGTGAAAGGAAAAAAAGGAAAAAAAAGGGGGGGGGAAGAGAAAGGGAAGTAGTCAAAGGGAGAGAAAGAAAGGGAGAGGAAGAAAGGGAGAGGAAGAAAGGAGAAAGGGAGAGGGAGAGAATGGGAGAGGAGAGAGGGAAGAAAAAGAAGGAAGGAAGGAAGGAAAAAGAGGTGGAAGAGTAGAAATAGGAGGAGGAGGAGGAGGAGGAGGAGGAGGAGGAGGAGGAGGAGGAGGAGGAGGAGGAGGAGGAGGAGGAGGAGGAGGAGGAGGAGGAGGAGGAGGAAGAGGAAGAGGAAGAGGAAGAAGAGGAAGAGGAGGAGGGGGAGGAGGAGGAAGAAAAGGAGGAATATACAAAGGAATACAAAGGAAGAACAGACAGCAACAGTCCTACTGGGCCAAACGAGGCTGTCTGTGTGACTACTTTCTACCACCATAGTGTCTACGTGTTAGAGGTTAAAGAATAGCAAAGTTGAAGGCTCCTCCCCACCCACCTCTCCCTCCGGCCGAGGCAGGCAGGAAAAAAAGTGAGAAAAATCACCATGCAGTATAGAAAAAACTGCCATGGAATTTTATAGGAAAGATTGAAGGAGAGACATACTCTAAGCTAAAGCTAACGCTACAAAAGAAAAAAAAAAAAAAGTTTACGTGTGGCCGAAGTAATGGAGTGTGGCAGTTGATGGTAAGTATTTATCTAGTTTGTTCTTAAACGCCTCCACCGTGTTACTATTAACTACTTGTGCTGGAAGAGAGTTCCATCTATTAACAACTCTATTAAAGAAAAATTGCTTCGCTTCATGTGAGGGAAATCGCTTACCAATGATCTTGTATCCATTACTACGAGT
>JACEEZ010004281.1:7500-10000 GCA_016584305.1 Chionoecetes opilio | reverse complement strand
AATCTAATTATTGGTTTTTTTTCTTCTATTCATACGTAATTATTATCCTGGGAAGGTAAGGTAAGGTAAGGTTAATCTCTCTCTCTCTCTCTCTCTCTCTCTCTCTCTCTCTCTCTCTCTCTCTCTCTCTCTCTCTCTCTCTCTCTCTCTCTCTCTCTCTCTCTCTCTCTCTCTCTCTCTCTCTTTTCACATCTTTTTCATTTGTTCATACTTAATAAATACGTTAAAATACATCAGTGTTTCGTTTATTACCTACGTATAACACACACACACACACACACACCACACACACACACACACACACACACACACAGTAATATAACAGCCGGCGTGACTAGCCTATATACGGTGGTGTCACAATACAAAATACAACTACCTACTTATTGCTTCAAAGTTCATGATACACACACACTACCTGACACGATTATACATGTTGTGCCGGTACCTGGAACTGTCGCCGATAGGAACACTCGCCGACGTCGCCGAGTGTTCCTATTTTTCACGTCGGCGAGTGTTCTGATACCCGTGTTTCTGCATTCAGGGATTAAATACCAACACTAGCCGGAATAGTTAGGCTAGGTTATGTGGTTAGGTTAGGTTAGATTCCTTTTCATATATTAGAAGTTGAACTGTTGCCGAAAATGTCCAGGTCGGCGAGTGGTGAGGAAGGGGTGTTGGGGGTGAAGGGGGAAGGGGGGAGGAAGGGGTGTTGGGGGTGAAGGGGGAAGGGGGGAGGAAGGGGTGTTGGGGGTGAAGGGGGAAGGGGTAAAACGAGTGTTCCAATGTCGGCGAGAATTCTGGATTGGTGTTTCGGCGAGAGTTCCTATCGGCGACAGTTCCATACACCGTTTTGCCCCTCTAAACAGGCAGCGGGAATTCTCAACACACAGGTACGGTTCACAAAGCACTCTATTCCTACCTTAATTCCGACCTTATATACACTTGGGTGCCTTATAGCTATAACTTATGTATACACACTATGTATATACAGATGAATAACTTATACTTAGTCTACGGTATGTACAATTGTGTCTACTGTATCATACGCTATATACATATCCTTAAGTAATGCATATTTCTAGTCTATTATATACATCCATAACGCCGGTATTAGTTTGGTATTATTCCAGTTTGACACCGAATTCACTTTGGTGGACGAAACTACTTTTTTTCTGGTGAGTTTTAATGTGTTTTTAATTAATCTGCTAACCGTTTCTGTCGCAAATCAATTTTTTTTTTTTTTTTTTTAGTTAGATTAAGGTCAGGTTCGGTTAGGTTAGGTTAGGCAAAGGTTAGGTGAAGGTCAGGTTAGGTTAGGTTAGGTAAAGGTCAGGTTAGGTTAGGTAAAGGTTAGGTTAGGTTAGGTTAGGTAAAGGTTAGGTTAGGTTAGGTAAAAGTTAGGTTAGGTTAGGTAAAGGTTAGGTTAGGATCAATTTGTTTTTCATAATTTGTAATCGCAATTCACAGTAAAAAAAATTAAAAAAATATATATAGAAAAAAAGGGATAATTTATAGTTTCACCCAACCAACGATTTTCTGATGCGCCTTATGTTTTTCTGGTGTGTTTTTATGTGTTTTGAATGAATCTGCTAACCGTTTCTGTCGCAATATTTTATTCTTTTTTTCTAGGTAGATAAAGGTTAGTTTTTCTTGTTTTTGTTTTTTAGTTAGGTAAAGGTTAGGTTAGGTATAGGTTAGGTATAGGTAAAGGTTAGGTTAGGTTAGGTTAGGTAAAGGTTAGGTATAGGTAAAGGTTAGGTTAGGTATAGGTAAAGGTTAGGTATAGGTTAGGTTAGGTAAAGGTTAGGTATAGGTAAAGGTTAGGTTAGGTTAGGTTAGGTAAAGGTTAGGTATAGGTAAAGGTTAGGTTAGGTATAGGTTAGGTTAGGTAAAGGTTAGGTATAGGTTAGGTTAGGTATAGGTTAGGTTAGGTTAGGTAGGTATAGGTTAGGTTAGGTATAGGTTAGGTTAGGTTAGGTTAGGTTAGGTATAGGTTAGGTTAGGTAAAGGTTAGGTTAGGTTAGGTATAGGTTAGGTTAGGTTAGGTTAGGTATAGGTTAGGTTAGGTATAGGTAAAGGTTAGGTTAGGTAAAGGTTAGGTTAGGTTTAGGTTCTTTTTTTTTCTTTTTTTTTTCATATTTGCCAAAAAAAAAAAAAAAAAAATTGCGACAGAAACGGTTAGCAGATTCATTCAAAACACACAAAAACACACCAGAAAAACATAAGGCGCATCAGAAAATCGTTGGTTGGGTGAAACTATAAATTGACCAAAAAAAAGTGATATGCGACAGAAACGGTTAGCAGATTAATTCAAAAAACTCACCAGAAAAAAAAAAAGTCGTTTCGTCCACCAAAGTGAATTCGGTGTCAAACTGGAAATTTACCGTTTCGTTCATTAATACACCAGCAACATATACACGAGCAGAAGTAGTGAATCTATACCATGTTATGCATCGTATTATTCATCGATTATACATGTGCCAGATGTGTATAAAGCTAC
>JACEEZ010004278.1:0-57990 GCA_016584305.1 Chionoecetes opilio | reverse complement strand
CCCCCCCCCCCAAGTTGAAAAATTTTTGCGGGGGTTTTAAAAAATCCCTGGGGGCCCACGGAGATCGATGGGGGCCCTGTTTGATTTTTTCCTCTGGCTTGGGGACCCACGAGCCGGTGACGACGTCGTCGAACAGGCCCCTTGCTGCTGCGTACTGCTTTGGTTTGGGTTTTCCCCGCCCTTACGGGTCACCCTGGTAATGTCGCTGTCTTAAATTTCCCCGGACCGCTGAGTAGAGTTCACACTCAACCTGCTTCCCCACCTTTTCGTGTCACGAGGTCAATTCCAGCCATGGATGTTTCCCCTTGTTTCTCTTGATTCCGTGGAACCCTTGCCCTTTGCCTTCCCGTCTGCCGTTGGAGAGAGGAGGAGTGGCGAGGGTTTCGAAGTTTTTTCTTGGGGGTTCCTTTGAAAATCTCCTCACCCATACGATTTTTCGGCCTGTCTTTGTTCTTGTTTTCGAGGTCATTGTACCCCTTTACCAGTTTTGCAGCTTCGTGCCGGCGTGTATTATGTAGTTTCGGAACCCGGCGCGCGACCAGAAGGGGGAAAAAACCCCTCCACCCCGCCTTTCCCTTTCCCCCGCTCGCCGTTTTCCCCCTCCCCGGTGGTGGGGTAGTAGCGGAGGAGGACCTGTCCTCGAGGTAGCCGGGCCCCGGTGATTTCATCGATTGGAGCCTTGTCGATACCCAAAGATTATAGCGGCTTTTTTGCCAGTGAAAACCTGGGGGAGAAAAAAAGTGGAAATTTAGAAAAATCCTGAAATTCGAGTCCGTCACCTAAATTTTCACTTTTTTGGGCCCCCTAAAATTATCAATTCCCCCAAAAATTTTCAATGCAATACTGTTTTACTATGAGAAAACCCGGAATAGACACGAGGTGCAAAATTCAAAACTTTGATTTTGGGGACACCCAATACAAAAAGTGTTTTTAACGAGATGCCCATTTTTTTTTCTATTTTTTTCCCTGGTTTTGCGTCTTCAGAATGTGGCGAGATTTTTATAATTACTAGCAGCAAAGTGCCCTCTGGGCGGCCCTTTTTTGGGTAGCTCCTGGGAGGGCTATTGGTGGGCCTTCGGCCCACCACCCTTTTTTGGGGGCCAAAGGCCACCAAAACACAGACCCCTTTCCCGATAGACCCTTCCACCCCCTCGGCCCCCAAAACACGACTCTCCAGTAGCCCATTACCCCACCTCGGCCCACCAAAACAGACTCTCCAGATAGCCCCTTCTAACTTTCCTGAAATTTTGTATTTCCCCCCCCCATTCACTCACCCCTTACCCCCACCCCCCCCATTCACTCACCCATTACCATCACCCCACACCCCTTCACTCACCCATTACCCCTACCCCACACTCATTCATCACCCCTTACCATCACCCCCCCCCCTATTCCCTCACCCCTTACCCATCACCCCCCCCCCATTCACTCACCCCTCACCCCCCACCCCTACCCCTACCCCACCCATTCATCACCATTTCCCCTACCCTACATCAAGGTTTCCTCAATTCTCGCAACCCCCTTTTTTTTTTTTTACAGTTCTCGCTAATAGGCTGCAAAAAAAAGAAGAAAAAGTACGGATCATCCTTAAATGGGCTTAAAACCCCCCGGTCAAACCTGATTCCAAAAAAAGTGACTGAGGGGGTTCCGCCACAGGGGGCGGCACTACGCGGAAAAACAGACAGACAGACAGACAGACAACACAAAACAAAAACACCACACACACACACACACACACACACACACACACACACACACACACACACACACACACACACACACACACACTTTCGCTTGTATTATTATAGATTTAAGGTTCTTTCACTAAATATTTAAAAAGGGAGGCATGAGTTATATTGTTGGTAAACGTGCTTCGGTGGTGGCATACCATGATGCAATCAATAGATACACAGCGCGTTGCCCAGAGCTCAGCTCAGCCAGAGAGCTGATTCATTCTGCTGACGACTGCTGATGAATGACACGTGGCGTGAACTGCTGTCCTGTGGATTGTAAGTTTTCGCATAACTGTAGTTTAATTTGTGTGTTTGCTTGTTTTCCATTTGACCACACTATAATACTGGACATGGTGCAACAAATATGTAGGTCTTCTTCACCTTAAAGTGTTTTCCTTCTTTCTTTTTCCAAATGATATTACCTGTCTGTGAGAAAATGGGACATATGTATTAGACCGTTTCCTCATCAAAACAAGAAACTTCCAAACAAACAGAGTGATGAGCTAAAATCTTCAGATGATGAGTCATAGGTCACATCCGTTGAGAGGAAGAGGAGATTAGTTCTGGTCATGTTATGGACTCAAAATTAGGAAAGATGATGATATTACCTTAACTAGGCTTTGGAGTAAGTACAAGTGAAGGTGGTTTGAACAGCCACAGTGCGTCCTTTGCTGAAGAGTACGTCCAATGAGAGTATGAATCCCTCAAGTTAATAGGCACTTCCAGGAAAGCCGTGTCAGTACACGGATATGTCAGAAAAAAATTGTTGAGCTGCAAAAAGCTAAAGAACTGCGCAGTGGCACAAGTCGGAGAGTAACGGCACTACCACTATGGATAAAAAACGCTTAAGATCTCATATATTGTGGCCTCAGAAAAATTTGCCAACAGAAAAATGTATCACACAAATTGGGCGAAAAATTGATTCCATGCCTTGTGGCAATTGAGATTTTCGGGAAATGGCTAAGCCGGGATGAAAAAGCTAAGGCATTAACAAAAATTTCCAATATCAAATGACACTGTGAAAACGCCGCATTCTCATCAATGTCTGAAGACATACTGGAACAATGCCACTGCACGTCTCCGTAACAATGACTTTGACATCCAGCTGGATGAATCAACAGATGTGTCCAAATGTCACAATCTACGGTTTCTGCGCTAATGTGGAGAATGATTACGCTGGAATTTTTTGGGGCAAAGAGATGAGAACAACAAGCTACAGGATGAACGGTTTCAAAACTTGGATAACCTTAGAAGGGATAATGAATCAGTGGACTAATTGCATCGGAATATGTACGATAGCGCCGCAAGCCATGACTGGCAGGCATAAAAGGAGTCATGACCAGAAAATATTAGAAAGTGCTCCCCGTGCTATTGCAACTCATGTTTTTTGCCACCGAGAAATGCTCCGCTGCAAAAGACTTGGAGCCGAGGCTTCACGCAGTAGAACACTGCTGTAGAAATTGTAAACTTCGCTTACAAAGCAAGGCCACAAATTCCAGACTGTTTGGCTGCACTCTGTGGGGAAGTAGGTGCAGACTATATATCTCACTTAGGCATACAGAGGTGAAGGTTGTACGCAGGCGGATGCTCACACGCTATTTTAGCCTAAGGAAGGAGCTGTGTACATTCCTCTCACGAGAAGAGACCTGCGCTTGCAGATTTCTTTAATGATCGATAAATGGTTCTTCAGCCTGAGCTACCTGGTCAGACATATTCAGCGAAGTAAATTAAGCTGAACAAAGCAATGCAAGGTGCAAACACAAACAACATTTCTCAGTACCAAAAAGTTGAGGCTTTCAAAAGAACGCTCAAGTTGTGGCGTGTTTCTGTTACGTCGTCAGTGAAACACTGATGTTTGAAAATATGCATGCATTCATTCATGACAAAGGCATAGTTCATGTAGTCAAAGCACAGGTAACATTGCACCGTCAAAGTTGTTGGAGAAATCCACAGCTATTTCCCGTCAGCTAACTGAGGAGCAGGCTGCTTATTACCCAGTGGATAGAAAACCCCTTCATTGAGAATATTGAGATGAAGCTCCCAGAAGCCGTCACAGTCAAAATAGTAGAGGAGCCTCGTGACCTATCATCTGATGGGTACCATGAAGACTCGATTAGGCAGTGCCACTAGAACCTTCTGGGCTCAAGTTTTCATGAGTCCCGATTTCTCCATGGAGCAGCTATGAAAGTGTTGTTACCTTTCACCACCACCTACCGATGTGATAAGCTTTCAGCCATGACAGACTGCTGAAAACTAAATATTAAGGTCAAGATTACGGATCGAAGATGACATGCGTGTCAGTTTATCAAGGTGGGAATACCCCCACGCCTTGATAACATCATGCTAGCAGTCAGCAGGCAAGTATCACATTATGTGAAACATAAACATTCATTTGCAGTAACGAAAGAGTTAATTGATCATAAACAAAAGTTATTTGGAAGCTTTTATATGACCAGTTATTTGTAACATAATTATTCAGAATCGCTAAATAGAGTTACCATTTTAAAGCTAATTAATATGTTTCTTAGCAGTGAAGTTACTTTATTTTCCATTTCGTAAATATACACGGATTTTTGTCTTCTTTTATTTTTGTATCATGTCTGTACAATGAAAACAATATGATAATAATAAACACCACTTCCTGTAAAAAGAAAACTTTTTATTAACCATTCTTACATACAAATGTAAAATGACTATATCCTATCTAATCCCGTACCAAGGCGTCCCTGAATATATAAGTGATGTAAGGGGTCCGCAAAGCTTGAAAGGTTGAGAAACACTGGTCTAGACCATCGCGATGACGCGATTGGGTATTTGACCGAGCAATATTATGGCACTGGATAGAGATTATATGTACATGTATAGTAAAATATATGCTATCAGCATGTGATCATTATGGAGGTGTATGTACGTGTGTCTGCTTTTGTCAGCATCACATCTTTGATATTGTGTTGTCGGACAGACACCATCTCCTTCATAATGTTTACATGGACATAATGGTGTTGTTATCTCACTCCTTGCATTCTTGATAATGCACAGTAAACTAATGTGTGTGCCTGTGGCTAACTGCCACTTATCGCAGCTGAAAAGCATTGCACACGTGGACATACACAGCTATCTTTGGGTGTGTTTGAGTCATCACCACGTGAACAGCGAGCGGACCTTTGCATTACACGCACTCAGCAGTTCTTGCGTAAACAACTCTTTAACAATTCGAAGAAACTTCCCTTTATTTAATAAAGGGAAGCATCTTATAAAGTTATAAGATGCTCACCGGGCCGGGAATAATCAGAAGCCATCAGAGACGCGACCCAAGCTCTCCGATAGAAGAGTACTTGCGAGTGTGTGTGCTGAGTATGTGTGTGTGTGTTTGTCACGTTTATAATTGTTCTGGCCTGTTGATAAGACATTAGCCCCCTTGGCCTTTGTAATATCTCTCTCTCTCTCTCTCTCTCTCTCTCTCTCTCTCTCTCTCTCTCTCTCCTCTCTCCTCTCTCTCTCTCTCTCTCCTTCTCTCTTCCTCTCTCTCTCTCTCTCTCATCTCTCTGCTCTCTCTCTTCCCCCCTCTCTCCCCTATATATATTATATATATATATATATATATATATATATATATATATATATAATTATATATATATATATATATATTCATTTTCTTCAAGTCCTCATCAACAACGGCTTCAGTGAAGAGACATCAACCGTCAGACCAAGAAAATTATGGAGAGCTGGTGCAATCCTAACGCCAAAGAAAAGAGCCAAGACATTACTATTCTTTACCGGCTTTCTTCTCCACCGCTTACCAGGAAGAAGAAAGAATAAAAATCACAAATCGTCAACCGTAATGTGAAACCTACAGACCCAGAGAGAAGAATAAAACTACAAATATATTACAAGAACAAGAAAACTAGCAACCTCCTTCTCCGTAACAGCCCAAACCAGACGAAAGAGACAACCCAGAAGTCCCATGTCGTATATAGGATCACGTGCAAACGAGGAAATTGTGAAGTCCTTCCCTCCTCCTACATCGGCATGACGACAACGAAGCTGTCTCGACGTTTTACTTGCCACTTACCTTCCGGAGCCTCAAAAAGTCACCTACAAGAAAAACACGGCATCACTATCACAAGACTTTTTTTAGAAGAAATACAGAAATGGTCGACATGTGAGCAAATGTACGTTGACTTCCAATTTTAGAAGCACTGTATATAAAAGATATCAATCCCAAGCTTAACGTACAAGCATACGACCTAAAAGCTCTCCCAAGCCTGAGAAAAAAAACGGGTAACGATATCCAGCCCGCAAAGAAGCAAAGCAAGGAGGAGCAGAAGTCATCAACCAATCAGCGTCGTCCACCCACACGCGAGGCCGCCAACTTCTTTAAGTAGCGCCTCACGCTGCTCCTAAATCATGCTCAAACCCCTACATTCGAAGAGTAAACATCTCTCACCGCTGCTGAAGAAGGGTTCGTGACCCGAAATCGCGATACAGCAAAATGACCAGCTACGGCGAAGTCATAAACTTGATCAATAAAGAGAATAAGACACTCTTAAAGCAATCGTCCAGAGCCATTTTTTCTTTGCATAATTATGTTGAATGTACATTCAAAATACCTAATCCACAAAAAATAATTCATTTTCCACCCCTTATTTCCCTAAAAACGTGACTTTTGTAAAAAGCACGGAAAAAAAAACAGCCACATTCCAGCCTTGGCGCGAAACTTGCTGGCGACGTCACAGGAGGAAGCCTCCCAGCCCCGCCCGACACAGACACCGGAGACTCAGAGAAAATACAGTACCCGAAGAATCCCGGGTGCTTCTGATATATTTTTTTGTGCGACACGGCACATACTTGCATCTTGCATGGGCACAGCAAGAAAGCTGTGCCCTTCCCGAGAGCTTAGCACCCATTCACAACCCACACGGCGACGATATATGTGTGCAGACGTGTCGAGCGGCGGGAAGCGGCGGGTAGTAGCGAGCCCTCTCATCTCGGTGGCCTCGCTACTACCCGCCGCTCCCCGCCGCTCTACACGTCTGCACACATATGTCGTCGCCGCACAGGTTGCAAATGGGTGCTATGCTCTCGGAAAGGCATAGCCCCCCCGCTGCACCCACAAGGATGCAAGTACATGCCACATCGCACAAAAAATATATCAGAAACACCGAAAATTCCCCAAGTACTACATTTTTCTCCGAGTCTCCGCGCATCTGTATCAGGCAGGGCTGGGAGGCTTCCTGCTGTGACGTCACTGAGCCGTGTGCGTCGTCTGCTGGTCGCCAGTTGTGTTTTGAGAGCTCGGGGAATTTACAGATTTTGAATGCGGATAATTAAAAAACGGGAGAATGGATGCAAAAGTGACAAGATATTGTTGATAAACTCAATCATGGCTATATTTTGACTGGCATTAAATCAGGAATGATGAAATGGTCTGGACGATTACTTTAAAGTAATCGTCCAGACCATTTCATAATTCCTGATTTTATGTGGTTAGAGTATAGCATTATCGAGTGTATCAACAATATGTTGTCACTTTTTGCATCCAGTCAGCCGTTTTTTTTAATAATCCGAATAAAAAATCTGTAAATTCCCCGAGCATTGAAAACGCTGCTGCAACTGGCAGACGATGCGCCACGGCTCGGTGACGTAACAGGAGGAAAGCCTCCTCTCCCCGCGCTGATCACGAAGAAGCACGTAAACACAAAAGATAAATATAGTACTTGAGATTTTTGTGTGTTTTCTGATAGATTTTTTTTTGCGATATGCCACATGCATGCATCCTTTATGGGTGCAGCAAGACAGCTGTGCCTTTCGATAAAGTTTTGCACACGTTTTCCGACTGATACGACAATGTTAAATTGTGTTAAAAAGATTAGTGCGGCGGACTAGGCAGATTGGAACGGAAGTTGAAATTGGAAAGGATTTGTAGTGATACACTCACCACACACACACACACACACACACACACACACACACACACACACACCACACACACACACACACACACACACACACTCCCCCCACACACACACTCACCACTCACACTCAAACACACACACTCACTCACTCACTCACTCACCGGATGCCGTTGTGTTGCTGTGTGTCACCACCTTTACTATCACCAATTGTTGTGTGTAAGGGGTTGTTGTGTGTAAGGGGTTGTTGTGTGTAAGGGGTTGCTGTGTGTAAGGGGGTTGTTGTGTGTAAGGGGTTGTTGTGTGTAAGGGGTGTTGTGTGTTAGGGGTTGTGTTGTGTAGGGGTTGTTGTGTGTAAGGGGTTGTTGTGTGTAAGGGATTTGTTGTGTGTAAGGGGTTGTTGTGTGTAAGGGTTGCTGTGTGTAAGGGGTTGTTGTGTGGTCACCACCCTATGCGGCTGCCGTCCCCCATGCGGCCGCCCGTATTGATCCCATATATAGAGGGCAGTCGCGCGGAGCAAACTATTGTTATACGTATATGTTTATTGTACGTTATGCTTAACATATATAACTATATGTTAAACATAAGATATGTCATAAGTTACTAACCTAACCTCACTATAACCCCAAAATTACTACCTAACCTAACTAACCTAACCTCACTATAACCCCTAAAAGTTACTACCTAACCTCACTATAACACCCTAAAAGTTACTAACCTAACCTCACTATAACCCTAAAAGTAGCTAACCTAACCTCACTATAACCCCTAAAGTTACTAACCCTACCCAAACCATAACCCCATAAAAGTTACTAACCTAACCTTACTATAACCCCCTAAAATTTAAACTTATTTTGCCGTAGGCGGCCGCATGGGCCCGCGGCCGCATTGGGATACACCGTTGTGTGTAAGGGGTTGTTGTGTTTTAAGGGGTTGTTGTGTGTAAGGGGTTGTTTGTGTGTATAAAGGGGTTGTTGTGTGTAAGGGGTTGTTGTGTGTAAGGGGTTGCTGTGTGTAGGGTTTTGTTGTGTGTAAGGGGGTTGTTGTGTGTAAGGGGTTGTTGTTGCCGCTAACATCTGTTCGTCCGCCTCGTATTCTGGTCTGAGGTTCGTTTTTTCCTCATAGTATACGCGAGCAGCGTCATTTATTTCGGTCTCAGATTGAGCATCGTACTCTAGATCTGTCACAGCGACAGATTCACTGTCTGACACCGAAGTACAATCGCTCATCATAACATTTGCCGACAGGTGTCAGATAGATGTTTACATTGGAGCGTTCCTCCTCTGACGTCATCAATAACATTCGCAGCCTGTTGGAGGGAAGATTTTTTTATTTACGCGCGCTTTTTACAAAACTCGTGTATTTACGGAAATAAGGCCTGGAAATCAATTATTTTGGGTGGATTAGGTGTTTTGAATGTTCATTCAACATAATAGGCAAAAATAAAATGGGGCTGGACGATTACTTTTTGACAGATAGAAAATATCTTGAAAAAAATAATAAATACTGAACTAGCTATCACTTCTAACGATATATATTAGGGTACGCCGTATAACAAAAATTCTTTTTCTCAACTTTGGCATGCCAATTTCCTTGTAAAATGGAATTCTAAGACGATTTTATCTTTTTTCCATTTTTGCATTTGAGAAATTCTTACTATGCAAATCGCACTTTTATATTGCACCCTTATGGAATAATGCTTAAATGAGTACTCAGGTCCAGTTGGTCCTGTGTATTGCATCATGCACCAAAAATGAGTTCCAAATGACTACGTGGTAACTTTTTCTGATCAGTTGGTTCATCAGCACTACATCACAGTGTCACAGCCTCTACGTTGGCCTAGAACTTTGTCCATCATGTCCTTCTTAGACCTGAAGCAGGGCATGGTCTCCCGGTGGTGGGCCCGAGCCCGGATGAACCCGTCTCTGGCCTGCTGCCCCACCACTGCTGCCGGCAGCCTCTTCACCTGTTTTCACGACTCTTTCGGTGCTCTGATGTGGATAGAGAACTCCGGAACCTCGTACGGCTTGACCAGGATCTCCTGGATCTGATCCCCGGACAGTGAACAGGTGAAGCCGGCTCGTGCACCTGGCCAGGCCTGCCAGCTGATCATGTCTGCAAGCTGGTGGCTAAACAAGTAGCTTGGTGGATGCGGGGTCTTACACTGGCCCCCAAATACTCCTCGCCAGCCTCAGTTTCAAATCTGGTCACGGCGAACCTGCGGTCGCCTCACCCCCCCTCTGACTCGCCATCAGCGAGACTAGAACACATTCTGAGTGTGCGAACCATGCTTCTGTCCGAACGTAGAAGGTCACAGCTTTTTTGGGAAACCCTTCTTGGGCTGCGACGGTCATCACTCTGAGCTGCGTGGAGGATTCCCTTGGGGGCCGTCCCTAAGTCTGTGCTAAACCTTGATGTCGTAGTAGAGTTTAAAAGTACACCTGCAGGCAGTACTTGACTAGGATTTCCGGGGTGTTCGTTCTTTGCCAGTCATTTCCATGCTTTCTGGCCCACATGTACACGAGCGACTGGGCTGTGGTGAGCCTCTGGAGTGGGACACCTTGCCAGTATGATCAGTGAGTCGGTGGAGTCGTATGTCACCAGCAGATCATAGAAGGCCTGAGCCACCTCGAACGCAGGCTTCTCAGGTGGCCCCCGGGTCCTCTGGTACAAGTGCCAATGGTACCTTCCAGATGGCTCCTCTGTCACTGACACATGCTCCTCCCTGATCAATCTTGGGTGCAGTTTCCCCTAGCTGTCGGGCACCATCGCCTGGTCTTGGTCCTTCCTCCCATCGTAACCCAAATCAACTATTTTGGTCCCCCTGGTGCTTTCCCCTGGTCAAGGTCCCTGGCCGATGCCATGGCATCCTCCCTGGCCCTCCTCACTTGTTGGGAAATCGCAGCCCAAAGGTACGACATGTCTGGAGAGAGGTGGCCTTCAGCGATAAGGTCCTGGAGGAATCAGAAGCCAAGGCAGCAACAGCAGGGGGCGGAACGTCGAACCGGATGCTTGCCAGCGCCGGGTTTTCCGTACAGGCATTGTTGTTTCTTCTTGCAGCTGGCCTGTCCAAGTACTGCATCACAAGGGGTGCCAGGGACTCCAGCCTCTCCCTGAGCATCGGTCTACCATATGGCAGCCCCCTTGTTGCTCCTCCTCTTTCCTCTGATGGCAGGGTTTAACGACTCCTCCGTCCCATCCTCAGAATCCTGGTGTCTTCAGGCCTGGCCCAGGGAAAATCTGCTCCTGCGGGTCAAGACGTCCTGAACCTTTTTCACTTTTCTGCTTTTGCCTTCTTCGCTTAGCCTCCTGTTCCCCAAATGCTTTTTTCTTTGCTGCTTTTCACTTGTTCATGCGTCTTATTTTTGTCTACCCCTGTCATCATCATTGCACTCTCCTCCCAACTTTGATCCCCTGGTAGTACAGTCCCCTTCAGGTCTAAAGTAGGGGCTTTTGCTGGGCCCGGGGCAGTCACACTGCACGTGTGCTCTCGCGTGGCACAGCTGGGGGTTGGAGCAGTGGGATTCCTGGTCCTTGCAGAGGAAGATCGTGTGAGGGCAGACCGTTATGTCAACAGCCTTCCATTTTCTCCCACAATTCCTTTACTGCTTTAGGTTGCTCTGTCTCTCACCACTTCACTAACCTTCTTCCAAAAATTATCTATCCCCTTTTGGTCACGGACCGGTCAATAACAACCCTGGAGGTGCAAACTGGGCGTTTGAAAATTTTTTCCACTGGCAAGCACCATGGGGGTCAGATCCTTCGCAATGTCTCTCACTGGGTACCCCGCTTGTCACACCCTCCCGGATGCCGCTGATTCTTGGGGAAAGATTCCCCTCTTTATCACGCCGCGATACGTAGGCACCTCACTCTCAACAAACTCTCGTCCACCGCCAACAAAGGCGGTGAGAGTAAGTAAGAGAGAGAGAGGTCGATATAATAATTAAAGATGAAGCTAAAGCCTGAATTAAAAATATTTAATGCAGCTTCTGAGAATAAGTATTTATTTTAATAGCAATAAGAGGGATGAAAGATAATAAATTAAACTCTAAGCCAAAACAAGCTCCAAATCATGAAGAGGAAGAGATGGTAAAATCAATCTTTGAAAATTAAAAAAAAAAAAAAAAAAAAAATATATAAAAATATAAAAATAAAAGTCCATTTTTGCATAGCAAGAAGTGCTCAAACCAAAATGTTGAAAAGGACAAACCACCTTTAAAATTCAATTTTACATAAGAAAACACCCTGCCAAATTCAAATAATCTATATTTCACTTTTCAAATTTGGACCTACGGGGTACCGTAAATATATATGGGATATATATAATATAATATATACATATATGTTATATATATATATTATATATTAATATAATAAAATACTATATTATATATACATATATAATATATACTAATATTTATATTAAAATCATATATTTTATATATATATATATATGTATAAATATATATATATAAATATATATATATATATATATATAATATTTTTATATATTATATATTAAAATATATATATTATATATATATAATATTTTATTTTATGATATATATATAAAATGTTATTTAATATAATTATTATATTATATATATATATTATATAATAGATATAAAATATTATATATTACAAAATAATATATATTTTATAATTATAAATATATATTAGTGATGGACCGAAAATTCGCATTCGCATTCGGGAATTGCGAATATTCGCATGTTTTTTTCAATATTCGCATTCGCATTCGCATTCGCACCCCCACTCGTAGTAGTTTGCGAATATGCGAATATTTTGCCAAAACCCAAATAACTTACAAAAAATAAAAAAAAAATATCAAGTAAAACATAATATTACACAAGCAAACATATAACTAAATTATTAATCTAGCCGAGCGTTAAGGCTGTGTCACACATACACTTTTTCCGGCATCTTTTGGTATTTTTGCTACCATTTGATGCCTGATACCGGCATCTTTTGGTAGCAAACGCGGAGTCGCGCAGGGATCGTTCTCTTGCCACCAGTACTGCGGGCCATCTTTGTTTACATTTTTGGAGCACCCCGCGCCACGCAAGACTTGCACGAACTACACATTTCAGTGGAAAATAAAAAGAAATTATCAATCTTGGGGTTTGGTCAAGAGATGCTGTACATCTCTGTGCGATATGTTTTAGGAAAATTACTGCTGTATATTGGGAATATAGCTGTATCATTTTGTATAGTAATAGTAATATGGTGTAGATGAGAGAAGAAAAATAAAGTGGAGGAGGAAATAAGTTTTTAGAGTAGGGTAGGAGAAATAAATGTTTTTACTCTCTTTATATAAAACACGATTTAGACACGTGTATGATATGTATGGTACAGGCGTGTTTTTTATATTTGTTTACGTATGATTTAAATATATAGTTATTATGATACGTGTTATTTACTTTTTTTAGGAATACAAATAAAGTTTTTGAGTGGTTTTTTATGGTTATCAAGGGGAAATGTGAAGAGGAAGGACATTTTTATAGATGCCAGTAGAAGCAGAGTAGCTAAGATAGAAGAATAAGAAGATCTTAGCTACTCTGGTAGGAAGAAAGCTCGTAGCCGAAGCGCCGTTGTGGCAAAACGCGCACTTTTTTGCCACAACTAAAGGGCATCTTTGGTAGCAAAATATTAAAAGATGCCGGAAAATATCGCTCATGTGACACGGCCTTTTTGTAACAAAATGGGGTAAGGAGGCGTAATGGTACTCTAGGGCCTAGGCCATAGTCCTCACATAAACTACCACGTGTAGGCCTCGCGGCCTCTTGTACTCCTTATTTTCTTATGTTCTTATGTTCTAGTCCCTCGAATTTTTTTTTTTTTTTTTTTTTTCCTATCGGGCCCTCCAGCAGGGGAGGCCCCACCGGCTAGCTTGAGCCCGTCAGAGAGGCAGCCTAGTGGGCAGCGCGGCGGCGCTAGGCTGCGGGAAAAAAAAGACGGGAGGCGATGGGCATGGCTACACTCGCCGTTGGGAAGAGAGGAGAGGGGTTCGTGCTGCTGGCGTGCGGCACGAGGACTGGCTTGTCCATCCTGACGAGGAGTGCGGGGCACTCAGCAGGATACACTCTCCGTGTAGGGGGGCGCAGCAGGCTGCTACGCGTCCGGGATGAGGGGAAGAGTGGCCAGGGGGGGGCCTCCCCGGGCCCCGCTGCCATGGGGGTTGGCTTTTTATCCCCGCCAGGAGCTCCGGTGGGCCCGGTGAGTGCTGGCTCCAACTCTGCTTCGAACACTATCTCCACCCTCCATCCTTCCAACAGAATGGCGGGCGGGCACGGGGCAACCACTAAAATCAAAATCACTGTTACTGAACTCAACTCATTGCCTCGTGCGCCATACTGCATAAGTATATACGCGCTTTTCTCTGTCACCCACGACCACAATCACTTTCTTTGTAAGAGAACAGTATTGCAGCAGTCTACTGCGTAATGGCGTCCAGTCACTCAGTGTGGTTTTGGTTACGTATTTCGAGATTTTTCTCAAATAAAATTGCAAAGTGTAACTTTGCAATAATAATTATTAATGAAAGATTTTATCATGTATTATTCGTGTAAGAATGGGTCCTCGTCCCGCAACTTAAAACATAGAAAATTGAATGGAATTTAAATTTAGACATTCATATTTTTAAGACTGAACTCCCTTTCAATACCACAAAATATTTAAATTACCTGTATGAAAATCACAATAGTGTATTCTTGAAATATTAATGTAATATTCGCAATTCGCATATTAAAACCAATTCGCATTCGCATTCGCATTTGCGAATACCCGGAAAAAAGACATTCGGTCCATCACTAATATACATATATAATATATTTTAAATATATATATATATATATATATAATATATAGATATATATATATTATATATATATATATAAAATACAATATATTTATAAAATATATATAACCTATAATATATAAAAATTATGTATATATATATATATATTATATAAATATATATTTATATTAAATTTTTATAAATATATGTATATATATATATATATATTATATATATATATATTATAAAATATTTTATATTATATATATATATTATATATATATAGATATTTTATATATATATATATATATATATATTTATTTAATATATTTATATATTATATATATATATATACATAATTATTATATATATATATATATATGTATATACATATATATAATACATTATATTAATAATAGATAAATTAAAAAAAAAAAAAAAAAAAAAAAATATATATATATATATATATATAAAATATTATATATAAAATATATTATCCCATTGAAAAACTTGTGGTCCATTATCAAACGCAAGTTATGTGACCATGATAGCTCCACGCTTCCCCGACTAGAAGCCCCGGCCATCCTCAAAATTGTGAGACAGTTCAAATCCTTGTCCACGTACAAAAACTTGATAGGAGGTCTCATCAGTTTGAAAGAGGCATATTAGACGTAGGGGATGCGACAAAGATATACATTAAGTGTAAGTAATCACTGTTATTGTACCTCATATTTTTCTACCTCATGGTACGGGTGACACGACTATATTTACGTCGCATACTATATATATATATATATATATATATATATATATATATAATATATATATATATATATATATATAAGCGTCACATAACTTGCGTTTGATAATGGACCACAAGTTTTCAATGGGATTAAGGTCAGGAGAATAGGCTGGCCAATCCTCAATGAAGTCCACAGAGCAGTCATGAAGCCAGGTTGTCACAGATTTTGCTCTGTGGCAGGGTGCATTATCCTGCATGAATGTGTGGACTGGCACACCTCGAAGCAGTCAGGCAGATTGTCACACAGCAGTTCCAAATATGATATTGGTTCATTGGCACATTTTTCGGGACCACCACAAGTTTCCCAACACCATGGAAAGAGAAGCATCCCCACACCATTAAGGAATCTGGGAATATTAAGTGTTGTGGGTGAACTTTGGCGCGTACGGATCACAGCCCGGGAGGCAATACACTCGCTTTTTTCCTGCTGCTGGTAACTGTACATTTTACCTCATCACTCCAAAGTACTCCTTTCCAGTTCTCAGTATTCCAAGGGAGGTACTTGCGGCAGAACTGAAGTCTGTTGTCCTTATGAACCTGTTTTAGGAGAGGTGTTAGGTCGCGCAACAAAGTGTTTAAATCCAAGGTCGTCATGGACTCGACGTCGCACTGTCCTGACAGACACTTCACCCAGCAGTACAGGATTATTTTCCTTTAACTGTCTGCCGGAAATACTGGGAAACTTATCAACATCACGCTTGATGATGTTTAGTGTCCTTGAATGTGTTTTACGGGCCGGCCAAGGGGTAATTTCTTGCGCGGCAAATCGTCATCACCAGAGTTTGAAAATAGTTGCACCCAACGCCTGCACTTCTCACACTAACGCCTGTGTTTTCAGCAATATCTTTCACTGAGTGTCCTGCCTTGTGGAGTGACGAAATAGCACTAATGGCATCACTTGTCACTGGTCTATACGTCCCCATAGTCCACAGAAGAGGCAAGATAGAGGCATAACGCTGTTGTCTTAAAATGCCGCGGGCTCGCAACTCCCTCCGCGGCACCTCCCTGCACAAGCTGTAATGGATCACTGGGTGTCGTGACCTTGAACTCAGTGACAACCAGGGGGGGAAGCCACAAAACACTTTATGACCTTTTTTTGGTCGGACTTATAAGTCCGACGCCGGTCGTAACAGGAACCACAGCGCGGAAAAGTCGTAGGTTTGGTCGTAAACGTGCAGACTGGCCAACGACTGTTCGAGACTGGTATTAGCAGAGGTAGGAAGTCTCTAGGCTCGCTTATTATTGCTTGGTATGCTATGAAATATCATTTCTCTAGGTGAATGTAGACATATGATTCCATTTGGATGGCTATTATTCATATATATAAGTAAGAGATGAAATACAAGCAAGGGACTCGTCCACGTCTGGCAGCGCGGCCTTCGGCAGCAGCAGCAGCAGCAGCATGAAGCCCGTGAGGTGGATATCAACACCAAGGAGATAGATGTCTTTGGTAATATTTATTAGGGGAGCGAGAACCCCTTGATGAATCCTATGATCCCTGGTGAAATCCTATGTGTGCTATCACTGGCGTGGGAGCTGACTGTCTTCTTCAGGAAGGCACAGGTGGGCGGATGACGGCGGGTTTTTACTCAAAACTTTTGAGAGTGGCGGCTGGAGCCCCACCTTCTCCGCCACGGTAGGTTTGGCAGGATTAAACGTCTTATTACTCGTTATTATACAACTTAGTGATTATGGTGAGATGTTATATACACGTGTCATTATCTAAATCAATGTAGCACCGTGTGTCACCTTACATAAGGGTGATTTAAAGATGTTATGATGAGGTGACTGCTGGCGGGCAGTGAGTGACGGAAAAATTCTTGCCGCGGGGCCGCCCTATAACACAAATATTCACTATTTCAACCCACATACACACCTTCTACCACCAAAACACTAGCAACACAGGCTTCTTACTTATATATCTTACTAACTCATACATTAAACTCTTTAAACGCAAGCATTCCCAATAAAACGAGAATATTTTGAGATGACGGGGACACAAGGGGGAGTGAGGCAGTCTGACATGTCATTTTTTCCCGGAAATTTTGTCTCGTGACTTGTGATTGGTCGAGAAGTTTTAAAAACAGTTTGTCATTGGCTGGTGACTGATGATGAGCTTGATGACGTCTTTACTCGCCTTAGCCAGTCAGCGCCTTCCGACGCGTTTACGACCTACCGAGAGAGGCTTTGTAGCTTCCATCGTAAGGAAAAGTAGTATCTAGGTAGTCGGAGAGCAGGTCGTTGCTGGCGATACTACCTCCGTTGCTGGCTTCTCCCGGACAACTGACAACACAGATCACTGCAACAGTTACCCTTGCAGAGCTGCCAAATGCCCCAAAAATTCAAATATGAAGTAGTTTAGTTTTTTCTGTAGTTTGCTCTGGGAACTGGTTTGCCTTTGTTTTTTAACGTGAAAATTGCAGCGCTACTCATGATGTTGGCAGAAATCCCTCTATCCCCCACTACTGCAAAAGGTGAAAAGTAATGTTGATTATGCCTAACAGACGTTAGACTAGTGGGATGCCGCAAAGTATAAAATTCAAAGTAAGCAGCCACCTTCATAATTGTACGAATGTGTTTGGCCGGGTTAGGGATAGGGCAACACGGCCATATTTAAAATCCGCTACTATATATATATATATATAATATATAATATATAAAATAATATATATAATATATAATATAGATATATAATATATATTTTATATATAATATAAATATAAATAATTATAAAAATTTTATAAATATAAAACTATATATAATATATAATATATAAATATATAAAAATAATATATATAAGAAATTATAAATATATATATATATAATATAAAATAAATATATATATATAATAGATATAAAATTAAAATATATATATATATAAAAATATATAAAATAAAATATAAATAAATATAAATATAATTATATATAAATAATAATAATAAAATATATATATATTAAAATATATATATAATATATATATATAAATAAAATAATTATATAAATTATATATATATATTTTATATAAATATATATATATATATATATATATAAATATTTATATTAAAAATATATAATATATTTTATATATATTATTATATATATAATTTTATATTATATTTTATAGTATATATTATTATTATATTTATAATATATTATATATATATTATAATTATATATATTATATATTATTATATAATTTTTCTTTTATTAATAAAGTATATATTTAGATATTGAGGACGTCATACGATCGGGGNAAAATGTTTTTTAAAAAGAAACTAATTTAATTTTTTTAATAATAAAACAAAATTTACTTTTTTTAAATTTTTTGTTTTCCAAAAATGGGTTACGCCCATGTTTTTTAAAAATCCGAATCAAATCTCAAATTCCCCAGTTCTAAAAACACTCCTCAGGTTTGCAGACATGCGCCACGGTCGTGACGTAAAAAAGACACGCTCTCCCCCCCGAAAATTCAGAAGAGTAAAACACAGGAGAAAAATTTTACTTGAAGATTTTTGGTGTTTTCTGATCGTTTTTTTTTTTGGCGATTGCCAAAATACAGCATCCCTTTATGGGTGCCCCCAAAAAACTGTGCCTTTCGGAGAGTTTGCACAATTTTCCGACTGATACGAAAACGTTAAATTTTGGAAGGGGTTTTGTCGGCGGACAAGAGCAAATGGAACGGGGTTGACATTTCAAAGGTTTTGTAGTGATCCTTCCAGGGGGATTGCTACAGCAACGGGGATGAAATGTCATGGGGGAATCAACCAAATTGGGTTTTTGAAGGAAAATTTTCCGGGTTTCCACCTCTACCCGGGGGGGCACCTGCTCCACTCTTGCTTCGACCAAAACAAGAGCTAAGAACTTGACCCCCCCCCCTGGCCCTGTGACAGTTGCCAAACTCCTGATGGCATGGTTTCCCTCTTTTCCCCAGCCCCCAGCCTCATGCTCGGCAACTAACCACCCACCCCCTAAACGTCCTCGTCTGCTGTCAAAGCGGGAAAGAAATTAAGTTAATAAATCCTCAATGAGTATTATCAGTATCATCCTCTTGTGCTTATGCTTTCCTTTTGGGTTGGAAAAAATTCTAGAGCCCCTTTTCCGCCCTATTAGTGGGCTTTTTTTGGGGTAAATTCTAGTGTTTCCCATCTCTCCCACTTCCCCCAAACAAGTTTGGGGACCGGGGGAATGCGGGGTTTTGGGGTGGAAAAACAAATTATGATCGGCAAAACAAATTTAAGATTTGTGGAGGGGGGAAAAGCTCCCTAGATCGGGTTTTCCCTTTAATATAGAGAAATTTACCTAACCAAAATTAACCTAACCAAACCCTACATGGGCTTACCCACCCGATAACCTAACCTAACCAAATCTAACCAAACCCTACCAAATAAACCCTACCCTAACCTAAACAAATAAAACCTAACCTCCTAGTGGGGGTTTGGGGGGTTCTCGACACTTCGGTCATCTTTTTCTGTGGGGATCGGCAGCTTCACACTTTCTTGCTCAGAAGAATCCAATTTAATTTTCCATATTCTAGGATTTTTTTCAACACCCCAAAACCCAAAAAACTATGTGTTTAGACGCATATTTTGTACCCCACCAAATTCCCGCTTCCCCCAGGTCCCCCAAGCTTGTTTTGTGGGAAAGGGGATATTGGCAAACACTAAATAATACCTTTTTTATTTCTATATTAAAGGCACGTAGTTTTAAAACATCCTCACTTGTCGATCTGATTATTTGCTTTGCCGGGAACTTTGCCGATATTAATTCGGGTAAATTCTAGAGCCCTTTCCCGTCCTTATTTTATTATTTTATTTTTCATCCGACAGGCCTTCCATACCCCTTCGATACTTCTACAGGAATTATTAAGTGGGGAGGGATGCCCCCTTCAACCCCCCCCCCCCTCTGGACTCCCTAAAATAATATTACAACCTTCCCTAACCTTCAAAAGCTCCGTCTAATTCCAATTCAGGAAAAAACAAAAATTTTACCGGGATTGGTTGGGGATAGGTTTTACTTGTTCCTTTTTTGCTTTGAGCAATTCTTACTATGCAAAACGATTTTTTTATATTGCACCCTTATCAATATGCTAAATGAGTACGCAGTTCCGGGTTGGGTCCTGTGTATTGCATCATGCCCAAATATAAGTTTCCAAATGACTACGGGAAACTCTTTTCTGTCAGTTGGTTCATCAGACACTACATCACAGTTCACAGCCTCTACTTTGGCCCCAGAACGTGCCCCATCATGTCCTTCTTTAGCCTAAAACGGGCATGGTCTCCCGGGGGGTGGGCCGACCCCGGGTGAACCCGTCTCTGGGGCCTCTGCCCACCCTGCTGCCGCAGTCTCTGTCACCTGCTTCACGACTCTTTCGGTCTCTGAGTGTGGATAAGAACTCCGGGAACCTCGTACGGCTTGACCCGGGTTCCTGGATCTGATCCCCGGACATGAACAGGTGAAGCCGGCTCGTGCACCTGGCCAGGCGCCAGCTGATTATGCTGCAGTTTTGGGGGCTGACAAGTTCGCTTGGGTGTGATGCGGGTCTTAAATGGTGTCCCCAACTCCTCGCCAGCCCCCAGCTTCAAAAACTGGGTCACGGCGAACCTGCGGTCGTCCTCACCCCTGACTCCCATCACGAGAGGGGACACATTCTAGTTTTGCGAAAACCCTGCTCCTGTCCGCATGTAGAAAGGGCAAAAAGCGTTTGGACTTCTTGGGTGCACCTCATCACCTGAGCTGTGTGAGGATGTGCTTGGGCCGCCTCTGGCTGTGGTCAACCTTTTATGTCGTAGTAAATTTAAGTCACCTGCAGGCCTACTTGCTAGGGTTTCCCGGGTGTTCAGTTTTTTGCCATCAGTCCTGCTTTTTGGGCCACATGTCAGAGCGACTGGCTGTGGTGAGCCTCTGGAGTGGGAACCTTGCCACACTTATCCCTGCAGCTCGGACGGGAGAACCCCCCCTTCACAGCCTGGACCACTGGTAGGAGCCTGTGGGCAGTGGACATGTTTTACCGGATATACTCCGTATCCCGTGAGATCTTCCCCGCCTGGCACTCCTCTGAACTCTGGTTTCCCGCATCTCATTCACCTGAAAAGCGACTGCACACTGGACCCGTGAAACCAGTGTCAGATGAGGTAGGCCCGTCGTGCCTGGTTTTAAGGGGGCGCAGGAGCAACTCGTTTGGGTGCAAAACGCAAATACCCGAAGAGCTTTTGTCCCACATCTTCTCAAAGGGGCGTGAGTACCACCCTTCCACCCTTGTTGGCCCTAGTTGAGTCCCATGCATAGATCTGAGTCGGTGGGGACGTATGTCACCACAATCATAGAGAGCCTGAGCCCCCTGGAACACAGGCTTCTCAGGTCCACCGGGTCCTCTGGGACAAATGCCAAGGTCTCCAATGGCTCCATAGAAAGGGGGGAGTGTACTTTGAGCCAGTTTTGAGGGGGTCTCATAATCTTAGCTTTTTCTGGCTGTACTGCTACACCAGATCACGTACTGGGGATTTGACGTGACTGCATGAAACATTCCGGGCTCGCATTTGGGGATGCATCAGGCATAGCATGCCCCCTTTATTGAGGGGCTGCCCGTAATTCCTCGACCACGAGCCTACCCCCGGCGTCTTCAGCAACCGCTCAATTCTTGTTCAATAGTCTGGTCCTGAAAATTTCCCCTCCAAATTTGTCTGTTTCTTCGGGTGGTGAAATACCCCTGCTCGGGGAATCGCATACGGGGCTGGAGACTGATATCCTTAGACCTTGCATCTGGTCAAGGTGGGCGGGCAGACTTTTCATATGCAAGGTGGCCAGTAGCATGGAACATGGGGATCATTTCACTGACGGTATGGAGATGTAAATCCCAATCTCCTCCGTGCGTTCTGCTCGGATGAAACATCTAATAAGGGACACTTGTTTTCAAATATTCAACCCTAAGCTTTCCAGTTCGACTTTGGGCGGCAGACTCTTTCATCAGATCATCCATGATCTGTGTGAGCTGTTGGACACATTATAATTTTTCTCGAGTTCTTGAACGTAATTTTGAAGATGATGTGCCCCAATCAGAGTCCAGTGGCTCTTCTTCCCTTTTCCTTTTGTAAGAAGTAATACTGCATGGTCGAATGTATTCGCGACGACATTTACATGGACTGGGACTGGCAATTGTGACCTCTTCCTCTCAAATATAGACTGCAAACCATCTTCTCTTTCATGCTGGCTCGTAGTAGGCCTCAAGGCCCTTATCATGGACCTCTGCACGATCTGATGTGATCTGCTTACCGTATGTGGGAATACTGCAAAACTCGGCCATCATGACAGCACCTGAAAAACGAAAAAGTTATTATTAAAATTATTATTATTATTATAATATACTATTAATTATAATTTATGCTAATTATCACTCACTATTATTATAATATACTAGTAATTACACTTTATGCTAATTATTTTAACTCAAATGAACATGGCATGGGTCCACTGTAATAAGTTGCCAGTTATGCCGATTTTGGTATTTTAACCATTTATCGCAAATTGTTATAGCGGCCATCTTCAATTCTGAAAATGCCACCAGGTTGCATTTGCAGAACTTTGCACAGTGGACATGCTTATGGTTTTCTGGAGCTCCCCTGAAAAAATCAGCTTTCTACTATTTTTTTCTAGGTTTTCGTAAAATTTTTACTAATGCTCCTGTACTACAACTTCACCAAGGGAGATAGATGTCTGGTAATATTTAGTAGGGGAGCGAGAACCCCTTGAGGAATCTTATGATCCCTGGTGATATCCTATGGTGCTATCACAGGCGTGGGAGCTGACTGTCTTCTTCAGGAAGGCAGAGGTGAGGCGGATAACTGCGGGTTTTTCACTCAAAACTTTTGAGTGTGGCGGCTGGAGCCGCCAGCTCCTCCGCTACTGTAGGTTTTGGGCAGATTAAACGTCTTATTACTCGTTATTATACAACTTAGTGATTATGGTGAGATGTTATATATACTTGTCATTATCTAAATCAATGTAGCACCCGTGTGTCACCTCAAATAAGGGTGATTTAAAGATGTTATGATGAGGTGACTGAGGCGGGGCAGAGTGGACGGAGAGGCCTTGCCGCGGGGCCTCCCCATATCACAAATATTCACTATTTAACCCACACAACACCTTCTACCACCAAAACACTAGCAACACAGGCTCCTTACTTATACATCTTACTATCTGATACATTAAAAACTCCTTAAAACGCAAGCATTCGAAAAAAACGAGAATTAGTTTGAGATGACGGGGAAAGAAGGCGGGAGAGGCAGTCTGGCATGCCATTCTTGCCCGGAAATATGTCTCGCTGACTTGTGATTTTTCGAGAAGTTTTAAAAACTGTTTGTCATTGGCTGGTGACTGATGATGAGCTTGATGACGTCATTACTGTCTTAGCCAGTCAGCGCCTTCCGACGCGTTAACGACCGACTGAGGGAGCTTGTAGCTTTCGTCGTAAGGAAAAGAAGTTCGGAGAGATGGTCGTTGCTGCGCAAACTACCTTTGTTGCTGGCTTCCCGCCCAGGGGGGGGAAGCCACAAAACACTTTATGACCTTATTTTGGTCGGAAGTCCGACGTCGGTCGTAACGGAACCCACAGCGCGGAAAAGTCGTAGGTTTGGTCGTAAACGTGCAGACTGGCCAACAACTGCTCGAGACTGGTATTAGCAGAGGTAGGAAGTCTCCAGGCTCGCTTATTATTGCTTGATATGCTATGAAATATAATTTCTCTAGGTGAATGTAGACATATGATTGCATTTGGATGGATATTATTCATATATATGAGTAAAGAGATGAAATACAAGCAAGGGACTCATCCACGTCTGGCAGCGCGGCCTTCGACAGCAGCAGCAACAGCATGAAGCCCGTGAGGTGGATATCAACACCAAGGGAGATAGATGTCTTTGGTAATATTTATTGGGGAGCGAGAACCCCTTGAGGAATTCTATGATCCCTGGTGACATCCTATGGTGCTATCACAGGCGTGGGAGCTGACTGTCTTCTTCAGGAAGGCACAGTTATCTAAATCAATGTAGCACCGTGTGTCACCTTAAATAAGAGTGATTTAAAGATGTTATGATGAGGTGACTGCTAGCTGGCGGGGCAGTGAGTGACGGAGAAATTCTTGCCGCGGGGCCGCCCCATAAAACAAATATTCACTACTGCAACCCACATACACACCTTCTACCACCAAAACACTAGCAACACAGGCTCCTTACTTATATATCTTACTATCTGATACATTAAAACTCCTTAAAACGCAAGCATTCCAAATAAAACGAGAATTAGTTTGAGATGACGGGGACAGAAGGCGGAGTGAGAGGCAGTCTGACATGCCATTCTTGCCGGAAAATATGTCTCGCTGACTTGTGATTGGTCGAGAAGTTTTAAAAACTGTTTGTCATTGGCTGGTGACTGATGATGAGCTTGATGACGTCATTACTCGCCTTAGCCAGTCAGCGCCTTCCGACGCGTTTACGACCTACCGAGGGAGGCCTTGTAACTTCCGTCGTAAGGAAAAGTAGTATCTAGGTAGTCGGAGCGCAGGGAGGGAAGCCACAAAACACTTTAAGACCATTTTTTGGTCGGAAGTCCTACGACGGAACCCACAGCGCGGAAAAGTCGTAGGTTTGGTCGTAAACGTGCACACTGGCCAACGACTGCTCAAGACCGGTATTAGCAGAGGTCGGAAGTCTCCAAGCATGCTCATTATTGCTTGGTATGCTATAAAATATCTTTTTTATAGGTGAATGTAGACATATGATTGCATTTGGATGGATATTATTCATATATATGAATAAAGAGATGAAATACAAGCAAGGGTCTCATCCACGTCTGGCAGCGCGGCCTTCGGCAGCAGCAGCAGCAGCAGCATGAAGCCTGTGAGGTGGATATCAACACCAACTTCACCAAGGGAGATAGATGTCTTTGGTAATATTTAGTAGGGGAGCGAGAACCCCTTTAGGAATCCTATGATCCCTGGTAATATCCTATGGTGCTATCACAGGCGTGGGAGCTGATTGTCTTCTTCAGGGGGGAGATGCTCGCAAGAGTTACGGGACCGTAAGTATTACCCTAAGAGACTTTTATCTCGTAGCGCCTCTACGGGTGATGCTCAAAAAACCGTTTTCTCACTCGCTACGGGACCGCGAGACTAAGGGTGCTCGGGACCACCCTTAAAGTAATCGTCCAGACCATTTCATCATTCCTGATTTGATGGTAGTTAGAGTATAGCCATTATCGAAGTGTATCAACAATATGTTGTCACTTCTTGCATCCAGTCAACTGTTTTTGAATAATCCGCAATCAAAATCTGTAAATTCCCCGAGCTTCGAAAACGCTCTTGGCAACTGGCAGACGATGCGCCACGGCTCGGTGACGTAGCAAAAGGGAGGCTCCTCTTCCCGCGCTGCTGTGTGTGTGTGTGAGTAGTGTTTTGTGTGTGTGTGTAGTAGTGTATGTGTGTGTGTGTAGTAGTGTTTGTGTGTGTGTGTGTTTGTGTGTGTGTGTGTGCGTAGTAGTGTTTGTGTGTGTGTGCGTAGTAGTGTTTTTGTGTGTGGTGTGTGTGTTGTGTGTGTTGTGTGTGTAGTGTGTGTGTGTGTGTGTGTGTGTGTGTAGTAGTGTGTGTGTGTGTGTGTGTAGTAGTGTTTGTGTGTGTGTAGTCGTGTTTGTGTGTGTGTAGTCGTGTTTGTGTGTGTGTAGTACTGTTTGTGTGTGTGTGTAGTAGTGTTTGTTTTGTGTGTGTAGTAGTGTTTGTGTGTGTGTGTGTAGTAGTGTTTGTTTGCGTGTGTAGTAGTGTTTGTGTGTGTGTGTGTGTGTGTGTGTAGTAGTGTTTGTGTGTGTGTGTAGTAGTGTTTGTTGTGTGTGTGTGTGTGTAGTAGTGTTTGTGTGTGTGTATGTGTGTGTGTGTGTGTGTGTGTGTGTGTGTGTGTAGTAGTGTTTGTGCGTGTGTAGTGAGTTTTTTTAGTGCTTTGTGTCGTAGTGTCGTTGTAGTGTTTGTGTGTGTGTGGTGTGTGTGTTGGTGTGTGGCTGGTTGAGGTCAGGGTGTATGTGTGTGTGGTTGTGTAGGTTAGTGTTTGTGGTGTGTGGTGGTGGGATAGATAGTGGTTTGTGTGTGATGGTGTGCGTGTGACTGTGTGTTGGTGTTGTGGTCGTGGCTGTTGTGTAGTAGTGTGTTTTTGTGTGCGTGTTTGTAGTTTTTGGTTGTGATTTGTCGTAGTGGTTTGTGTTTTGTGTGTGGCTCTGGTTTCATATCTGGTGTAAAAAAAAGGTGTGTTTGGGTGATGGTGTGATGTGTGTGGTGTAAGTAAGTGTTTTTTCGTTTTTTTGTGTGATGTGTGGGAGTGAATATGTATGTTGGGATGTGTGTGTAGGATATAGTTGGTTTTACTCATGATGTTGTGTGTGGCGTAGTAGGTTTGTGTCTTGTGTGTGTGTGTGTGTGTGTGGTGTGTGTAGGTGGTGATGTGTGTTTGTTGTGGTGTGTTGTGTGTGTGTGTGCGTAGTATGGTGTTGGTTGTGTTATATTCTAGTTGGCGTGTGTGTGTGTGTGTCATGTAGTGTTTTGTGTGTAGGTGATGGTGTGTGTAGTAGTGTGCGGGTGTGTGCGTGATGGTGTAGTAGTGTTTTGTAGTGTTGTGTGTGTGTAAGTAGGATGTGTGTGTGTGTGTGTGGTGTTGTGTGTAGTAGTGTTTGTGTGTGTGTGTGTGTAGTATGTTTGTGTGGTGTGTGTGTAGTATGTTTTGTGTATGGTAAGTGTCGTGGTTTGTATGTGTGTATAGTGGTTATGGGTGTGTGGTGTGTAGAAGTGTTGCTATGGTGATTGTAGTAGTGTTGGTCACCTCGAGCAAGGCTACGTGTAACACCTGTTTCATAGGCCACCTCGTGTACTCAGGGCTCGTGAACTATAGGGTGTGGCCCCAATCACAATACTGGGTTCGTTTTTCCCTGTTCCCATCATATACGTGAGCAGCGCTCATTTAAGTTTACGGTCTCAGATTAAGCATGCGGTACCGTAGATCTAGCACAAGCGTGACAGATTCACTGTACTGACCCGGAAAGTAACAATCGCTCAATCATAACATTTGCCGACAGGTCTCGACAGAGGTCAGAGAAACGAGTGACGGTTTGGTTTTAGATTGGAGCGTCCCTTTTAATGAGTGTCCATAGCAAAGTGAACATGACGTAGTCCCTGTTGAGGGAAGAAAAACATTTACGCGAGCTTTTTACAAAAGTCGTGTTTTTTTTTTTAATGTACGGAGAAATAAAGGCCTGAATCAATTATTTTTTTTGGTTTATTAAGTGTGTTTGTGGAATTACTTCAACATAGTTTAGGCAAAAAAAAAATTGGGTCTTGGAACGTATTACTTTAAAACTCCATAGAGGGAAGAAAATTTGAAGCGCCAAGTCCTATCAGACAAACAAGTAAATTACAAAGTTGTATATCACTCTATTTATGTTGTATTGTATATGTAATAGGAGCCGTTTCAGTAAATGCTTGTGCCTGTATTTTGAAATGTGACGTGTTTTATAGTGCGTCATTGGAACTCCCATAATGTAAGTGACCCGGAGAGTGGAAAGAGAACCGGATGTAAATTTCTCTATATCAATTACATTGTTCCCGGGTTTATGTAATTTAAGAAGGAATAAAGGTTTCAATCAAAATTCCATATGTTGTTCTTGGAGTGCAAGTTTTTCGTCATCTCCAGCTATCGAGGAACGGTATTCTATTTATATTAAGGTCAGCATTCAATGCATTTTCGTATTCTCCTGAATTTATCTTTTTCTTTCTTTCTATCTCTCACTTCTATCTTCCCCCCCCCCCCTCCCTCCCCCATACACTACAGGATACGAGTCCAAAATGCGGGACAATAGTTATGTCGCGATCGTCGAATAACTGGTGTGAGAGTTCAAATACTTATATCATCCTTCTCCTCACCCTCCGACAGAATCAAGGAACACTCTTTAGATTCTTAATGTCCTTCAAAATAGACACAATAAGTGACAGAATCAGCGGTCATATAATGGGTGGGTTACGCGTCGAGTCTTAATTCTCTAAATTTGTAAGTGCTTAGCAATTTCTATTCCTGACTCACTAGATACCCCGTGCCTCTGAAAAACATGTTCGTAAGGCGTAACAAAAAGGGGAGAACATCTTTACCCTCGGATAATTAGAGTAACATATTAAATTCTTCTATAATACAAAGTCTAAAGAATACTGGCAATTCATAGGCCAGGCCCTTTCATATGGCATACTCTGTTTCGTTAGCTAATTAGAGTCCTTACGTAGGTCTTTATACTCTCTTCGTATCAGGGACGCCTATTCATAGGACTCCGATAGCATTTCCCCCGCTTTTTTCTTCCCGGCTACTCATCCCAACCTTGCACTTAGTTACCGTACTAGGTCGGAGCCAGTCGTCTCCACCACTAGAGCGGTCCACTTTCCAAGGTAAGACATAGCGGTCCAAAAAATCTAGCTGAAAGATAGTTCAAAACTAGAAACTGATACCATCTTACTAACTACTTATTTACTGTATCCCTTCCCCCCCGCCCCTTCCTTGGTTTCATAATATATGCTATCTAATATCTATATATAGGTAGAGTTGGTTAGTTTTCATTAAACGCATATGAGGCCTGGCCTGTCCTATAAGTGTTATTAAATGAGTCGTCTCCCCACTCCTTTCAAGGCTCCGGCGAGTGCTGCCGGAAAGAAGCCAAGCCACCTATCACAACGTGACACACACTAACCCATTACTCCTCACGTTCTTCTTTCCTATATCGATATTCCATGCATACCTATGTGCTCGTTGGATACGGACGTAGATGGTAGTTCTAAGAATATGATTCCGTGAGGGAGGTTATGCTCTCAACGAGACTTTCCTCGTGTCCCGCAATGGAGCAGTCTTTCCATGTTCGGAAGGAGAGCTTTCCTGTGGTCGGATTTTGAGCTTTCCTGTGTTGGGGTTAGAGACTTGCCCCGTGTTAGATTAAGAGTTTTTATATATGTTTCTTAAGATCTCAACAGAGAAATAATATTTTCATGATGAATAAATTAGGAATGATGTTGAAATATAGTTTCTTGGGTTATTTTGTAAAACCCCAGGTGACAGCTATTCCGTGTTAGGTATAACCATACTTCCCCCATCTCCAAAAAGAGTTTTTCACCTCACTCCGGTGGTATACTAAGTATCAACCCCGCTACCAAATAAATCTCCATGTATAAAAAACGTGCTCCGGAAGTTAAAACCATGAGAACTACTGCCTGAGCTGGTGGCAGCTTTCCCTTTATTAACCTTAAGTTCATCTCCCCATTTCAGTAATCTCCGCAGCGAGAAATATATCGCACTTATAAATTCAATAGTGAAGTCAATAAGACTAATTATTCAATTATCACTTCATTTGTGCAAGAGGAATTTTCCTTTATTTTAACTAAGTATATCATTCATATAAAGGTGTCCAGCAACACTGTCCGAAACCCTGCGCTATCACACTGTGTGAACTAAAGCGGTGGAATGTTATTTCCTACAAATCCAGCAACAGAATTCTCCACCTTGGGGAAAGTAGCTAAATAGTCAAAATTCAGGAAACATGTACAAAATCTCATTGTTGCACAGTCAACTTCCCAAATCCATTCGATGTCCCGGAACTGAAATAGGTTTCAGAGCTTCGGGATGAAGGGCAAATTCCTTTTTTTCCTCAGCATGAGACTAAAATAGTGTCCTTGGTACTGTCCACATTATCGTGCATTTTGGGTTAGGTAGCACGATATTGACAATAGCATAGAGCCCCCCGGCTCTCTGGGTCTTACCCTATTCAAGGAAATTACGCGCACAATAGAGAGGAATTGTGAGGCGGTATGTGCATCTGCTTCAATAGAACCATGCTTTATTCAGAAGAAGAACCACATCTATTAGTCACGGAAACTCGAGTGGTCCTTTCTGTTGACCGACGGAACCGGGAAGCGAGTCCCTACCTGTGTCTATGAGAGGTGTTTCTCCAGGCGTCATCATGAGTCTGGAAATACCTATTCCCCGATGAAAACGAAGGAGGAGGAGGAGGATCAGGCAGAAAGAATAAGACGGTTAAAAGTTTGTGGAAAAATAAAGAGCGCGAGAATGAAGAGATTGAATTATGGGCACAGGTAAAAAGCAAACGGACCCTTTCCATGCCCCTTCAATTATCCACGGATAGCGTGAAAGAGGAAAATCAAACGAACCCTTTCATGCCCCTCAATTATCTCACGGATGCGTGAAAGAGGAAAATCAAACAACCTTTCCATGCCCCTCAATTATCCCGGAATCTAGCGTGAAAGAGGGACTCATCAAACCTGAGTATTCCAGTATTAGAGTTTACATCAACGCCAGGCCTTGACATCAACGCGCTCCGCCCTCCATGTTCTTTGAATTAATAGAACAATGTAGCTCAAGCGACGCACACGCATCCAAATTGCAAAAGGGAGAGTCTATCTCTCGAACTCTCATCTTATTCACAGCTATCAAACGAACTCATAAAGTAGAGACTTGGGCAGACACTTAGAATCTTTCCGAGACCGAGTTCACCACCGAAGTGATGTTGATAGAGCCTGGCAGGAATTGGAGGCAATGAGTTACGGACTGGGGGGAATCTCCTCAAAGCTTTCACACATCGTTTTTATTTTGCCAAATGCGGTGATTGCACAAAACTCACTACTCACTCCCAAATGAAAAATTCCACCCGATCCCGTGATAAGACATAAAGAGAAAACTGTGGTAGCCTACCAGTCGCGTCGCGAGAAAAACTAGAAGGATTCCTGGATGAAGGATATCCCCTTAAAAAATTCATTAGACCCCGTCTCGAGCACGAACGCCAACTGCTTCGAGAGAGACACACTCCAAAGGGGTTAATTGATCCCATCACTAAAAGGAAGCAAAGTGCATAGACGAAAAGAAACAGATTGTTCCCTACTTTCCCAAACCTCCGAGACGCCCAAAGACGAAAGTGGAGCATCTTAAGACAACAAGTCCGAGAAATTCAGGTCCGTTTTGGCCCAAGAGAAAACCAGAAAAACCCACCTCCACACTGTCCTTCACAATTTGTAACACCCACTCGCAGTATTGCGCTTATTGTCAGCACCAACACATGACCTTTCAGGAATGTTGGAGACACCTCCATTAGGTCATTGTTTCACTGTCGCAAATTTGGTTGCCGGAGGGGAAATAGAAATTGTCTCGGGAACTTACTCAGGAAGTAACACCCAAAACCCGAGTAAACCCAAACTCAAGAAATTATCATGACTAGACGGTCACGGATATTTCACCACACCTGATCCATGTAAATATTAACGGGAAAATAGTAAGAAGCGATAGTAGACCACTGGGAGGAGTGTTATACTTTAATCAAAAGAAGGTACGGCAAAACGAATCGGAGGGGAAATAAATAAACGACGGAATCCTCCCTCACCTCGTATAAGCACAGACACCCCGTTGAAAATTCTCGGCATGATATGGGCGAGAATTGAATCGGTGACGGGACAAAAGTTTAAAAAGTGGTTCCCCGTTATTCAGATCTTATCTCACGGCGAATGTGCCTTTCTTGGTTGTGATATACTCACAAAGCCACCCTCTCACCTGGAGATGTGAAAAGTAAGCGATGCGATGGGGTGACACACCCTATAACCGTTAATTCAGCTTCCACCGGACAAAGAAACACAATCAAAAGGAATACACCGAAATCCTGTGAAACTAGCAAGCCCGTTACCGATTATCATCAAAAATAACTTCTCAATCCGGTGAAAGTACAACCCTTACCAATCCATGTTTATGCCGGTAACCTGTAAACCGAGATTCCCAATGTTCTGACCTACTTGTCTATCCTCGGAAAGAGTTAGTAAAACTAGGTCATCACCCTACTTATCTTACTGCTGGCAAGTGACTCAGAAAGTTCTATCTTTGTCCTTCACGATAATACCAAGAAGGAAAATTTTTTTCTCAAGGTACTATCCCTCGGTTCATACGAAAAGGTAGAACATTCCTCCATCGAAAAAAATTCAATTCCGTTTTCCTGAAATACACAATGCTTGATACCTGGAAACGATAAAGTCAGCCAAAGGAAACCCGAACCCACAGTCTGAAGAAATTAATCAAGGGGACAAAATGGAAACACTTGACAGTTACAGAACACAAATTTTACAAGAAGTAATTCTCAAGAATGATCCCTTTCATCTTAGACCAAAATGAATTAGACTCATAAGTGTCCCCGGTTGCTATAAAGGTGGATGACCCTCAACCCAGTCGCGGACCTACGTACCGTTATCCGAGAAAGACCAAGGAGCTAATTTCACATATGCTTCAAAGACATGGAAGACAGAAATATCATAGAACTCCACGGCCCGCTGGTTATCACCGATCGTCTTGGTAATAAACCGTAATGGTAGTAAGAGAATGTGTTTAAGAACTATCGACACATAATAAACACCTCGCCACAGACATCTATCCTCTTCCACGATTAGAAGAATTGGTAGAACAGCCGCGGTCAAAAGTATTATGTTACCGCGAGACATGCGGCGTGAAGCATATTCCAGATATTACTCGATGACGAAAGCCGCGATCTAACCACTTCACGATGTGTCCACCTTCTATCGTTTTCGACGCCTACCGTTCGGACTGAACTGCTCACCCGCTTATATTTCCGACGGATGGCTTCATATTAACTCCCCTTCCTTCAGAAAGGGATGGGGTTAAAAAAACTACCTAGACGACTTAATTCTATGGGCTCCTACTTTCCCTCTTCCTTGTGAGCGCCTTAATCAACTCTTCGGACTCCTCACCACAAATGGGGTTGAAACTTAACCTCAGTAAAATGTACTTTTGGACAAAAGAATTCACTTTTCCTTCGGCGGTCATCAATCTCAGCCGAAGGAGTAAGCCGGATTTTGAAAATGTGAGGACAGTATCTAAAATGAAAGCTCCAAAACGGGTCAAGGAAGAGCATCCGACGTTTTCTTAGGGATGTTGTGGTTTCTAATAGGAAACCAGTTCCTTCCGTTTGCGAAAGTTTTCAGCTCCACTTACTAATTTAACCAAGCTCGCGGTCATTCATTCACTCTGGGACAGGATAGTGTGCCAAACACGTCGTTCGAACATCTCAATCGTGTCGACATACGCCGCCTGTCCCCTGGTTCAAGACTAGGCACCATAATTCATGAACCTTATTCATCCTCACGACGGACTCGTGAGTAACACCCACGGTCGAGGCGTCCTCAGGCAAATTCAATCCATTGGTTTCAAATTGCCCATCGGGTATTTCTCCAAAAACTAGATTCTTCGAAACCCGTTTACTCAGCCACCGATAAAGAAGCGTTGCTATAGTTCTCCACCTGTAGGAATTTCCATCTTAATCTCTGGGGCTCGAAATTCTCGATCGTCACGGATCAACCAACCACTTACCAGTATATTTAAAGAAAAACTAATCACCCCCCGGATGACCAGATTGATCCATGGAAATGCGCGAAATATAACTATGGATTAAATAACTGAAAGATAAGGATGAAACTTCGTCGCCGACCAATCTGTCGCATCCCGTTTGGGATATAACCCGTCGGGCCCGAGACTACTTGGTTGGGACTAACAATCATACCACAATTTCACCCTACGACTACCAAGGGAAGAACTCGTTGAAAAGAGTTAGGGAATATCTGGAGGTAGGTAGAGTTCCTACGAACGCATACCGAAAGCCACTTTAGAGCTCAGTTTTACAGTAATAAATGACATACTGTACTATGTCAGAAAAGAGAAAACCGAATGGAAGTCCTACACGTATGTCCTCATAATTCCCTCGTAGTATGACCGTCTTTGTCTTTTCGCTCTCCAAACATGCGCATGAATTCTCAGGTCATTTAGGACAAAAGACAAAACCATTAAGAAAAGCCGAGGGAACTATACTATTTGGACAAATCCTGAAAGTTAGATGTGTGTGAGTATGTCAAAAATTGTGTAACTTGTCAAAGATTCAAGGAAAATAGGCGGTGTTACAACCAACAACCCTGGAAGGAAGGTTACCTCCCAGTAAGATAAACCTTTAGAGGAGGATAGGAATAGATCCTCACTGATAATGGTAGCCGAGCACAAGGTTACCGTTATTTATTACGGTAAGTCGACCATTACAGTAGGTTTGTTAGGTTCTTCACCTTAAAACCAAACACACTACACATCATAAAGACCATGTGGCAGTACCTGGCGGACTATGGGACACCCCTGCAACATCGTCCGGGACAACGGAGGGAGAATTCACCAGCCGGGAGTTCCAGCAGTTCTGCCACGACACCAAATCACTCTCCTGCTATACGACCCCCTACCACCCTCAAGGAAACGCGGTGACCGAGAGGATGCACAGGACTCTTAGGTCAGTCCTCTCGCCCTATTTCAAGGTCCCCTCTTCGCTGGCCCACGTTGTTGCAGCCGTGCCAGTCACCATGAATCAAGCGGTACACACCTCCACTGGACAGCAACCCCTACTTTCGCTTTTTCTTCTCTCGCCATGGCCCCCCAGGCTAGTTGGGAACTCCTTACCCGGCGTTGAGGGAGAACAGACGACATGGACGTGGACCCACGGCCCAATCCGAGAGACCGGCATCAGAAAATTCGCGTTCGGTACAGAGAACGTCCGCAAACCGAAAAGCGGAAAACTCAAGTAGTGTAGTCGGAGTCAACCTGGTATGGGTCAGAAATAGACCACAATACCAGGTACATGCCTAAACTAAATGTGCAAATGGGATGGGGAATCTACAGAGTAGTGGAGGTACGTTTTTGAGTGGCAGTGTCTATGTGTTGAAAAGATGTTTCACGGGAAAGGAGTGCAAGAGAGCCGCCGAGCAGTAAGCCCCTATCACGGTAGTGAGGATGGTTAGTGGAACCGGTGGAGAGTGTCCTGCAAACCCGAATCCGGTGGACGAAACAATTAAGCCCCACTGTGAGGGACCTCCTAGAAGGCTCATCGAGGAAGATTAGTGACAGTTTTAGGTAAGATGTGTTAGAAATAGATACTGAGTCACAGAGGTAAGTGTGTGTCGCCGTGTCGGGCTAGCTGAAACAATTTTTGGTCTAGGTGAAAAAAAAAAAGATTTCTCATTTCTTAGAATTCGGAGTATCTACTTTCACGGGGCTCAGCCTGGTTCGGTGAGAGAGTATTTTTAATTCGAGATAGGTCGTACGACTACTCACTCCTACATCAGCCAGCTTTTGAGGTGAGCGGATATTTCAAAGACTTGGTTAGGCGCTTTGTCAGTAACCATGAGGGTAGCCCGGTGGGCCGCCCCTGGGACTTCCTTAGCAACGAGGAATTAGGTATTGAGTAACAAGTTTTTACGACCTACGTTACTGCCCAGGTCGAGGTTGATTGGGATATTTCCTTCTCATTGAATATTTCGTGTAATCTAACCACATTCAGATACCCGTTTTCAACGAATAAGAAGAATCCCTATAAATTTCACTCTAAATTCGCCCCATACACACACCTCCGTCTTGAACACACAGCTTTAAAGAAGGAAACGTAGAATCAGTGAGTAGTTAATTTGAATATTGAAGACTTTAATTTTCCTCCCGGAGAATAGACGTGTGTAATGCCCGGATTCGGAAAGACAGGATGTAAATTCCTATCCTACAATTCCCGGGTTATGTATTTTAAGAAGGAAAAAGGTTTCAATAATCCATATGTTGTTCTGGGGCAAGTTTGTCATCTAGACCCCAGCATATGGAGGCACGGTATTTCCTATTATATTAAGGTCAATTCAATCTTTTCGTTTCTCGTGAAATTTTATCTTCTTTCTTTCTATCTCCTCACTCTATCTTCCCCCCCCCCCCAACTGCCCTCCCCCATACACTCAGGATAACAGTTCCCAAATGCGTGGGACATTTAATTTTCGCGATCGTCGATAACTGGTAAGATGTCAAACTTTTCATCCTCTCCTCACCCTCTGACAGAATCAAGGAACACTCTTAGATTCTTAATGTCTTCAAAAGTAGACACAATAGTGACAGATCACTTTCATAACTTAAATGGTGGGTTAGTCAGTTATTCGCTAATTGAAAGTCTAACCAAATTTTCTATTCCGACTCCTATACCCCGTCGCTCTGAAAAAACCTGTTTTCGTAGCCGTACAAAAAGGGAGAACATCTTTCCCCTGGATATTAGAGTAAACATATTTAAATTCCTTCCTATATCAAAGTAAAGAAACTGCATTATAGGCGCCATTTCATATGCATACTTGTTTCGTTAGCTAATTAGAGTCCTTCGAGGTCTTATACTCTCTTCAGGGGAAGCCTTTCATAAGGATCCGAACATTCCCCTTTTTTTCCCGCTACTCATCCCCAACCTCGCCTTAGTTCCACGAGGGAGCCAGTCGTCTCCCCACTCCTTTCCAGGGTAAGACGTGCCGGTTACCTCGCTCCTCCTTTCCCCCCCCCCCCCCCCTTCCTTGTTATAATATATCTATCTATAGTAGCTATATATAGTAGAGTTGTGTTTAGTTTTCATTAAACGCTAGGAGGCCTGGCCTGTCTTAATTAGTGTTATTAAATGAGTCGTCTCCCCACGTCCTTTCAAGGCTCCGGCGAGTGCTCTACCGGAAAAGAAAGCCAAGCCATCTAATCAACAGTGAACACACACTAACCCATTACTCTCACCTATCTTCTTTCCTATATAGATATCCATCGTATACCTATAGTGCTCAGTTTTTGATACGGGACTAGATGGTAGTGTCTAAGAATATGACTTTCAGTGAGGGAGGTTTTTAATGCTCTCAGAGCTTTCTGTGTCGGAATGAGAGAGCCTTTCCCTGTGTCGGAATGGAGAGCTTTCCCTGTGTCGGATTGAGAGGCTTTCCTGTGTTGGGTTAGAAGAGGCTTGCCCGTGTTTAGATTAGAGTTTATATAGGTGTTCTAAGATCTCAAACAAGCGAATATATATTTCATGATGAATAAAATGGATGATGTTGAAAATTAGTTTCTTGTGTTATTTTGTAAAAACCCCAGGTGGTTATTCCGGTTAGGACAATACTTCCCCACATCTCCAAAAAGAGTTTTCAGCTCACGTCGGTGTAATACAAGTTCACCCCGACTACCAAAATAAATCTCATGTATAAAAAACGTGCTCATGAAGTAAAAACCATAGAACTACTTGCCTGAAAGCTTGGTGGCAGCATTTCCCCTTATTAACCTTAAGTTTCATCCCCATTTCCAGTAAGCTCCGCAGCGAAAATATTCGTAACTATAATTTAATAGTGAAGTACACTTAATACTAATTTCAATTCTCACTTCAGTTTGTGACAGCAAGTTTTCTTATTTTAACTAGTATCATCTATTCATATAAAGATGTCAGCCACAACTCAAACAACCCTCGGCATCACATAGCATATCTATCATATTTAACATACAATACCTATACTTATAATAAATTCCTAATTATGGTAAACCTAATAATATTAAATATATATAGCCGTCCGAACTCTCTTTAAATCAAACGTATAGTGTCTATCATACAAGTTTTGGCCGCTACAGCTATAATGATGCGGTCCTGTGGTGGTGGTATCAACAACTGACCTTGAAACTGAACTGGTATCAATGTTTTGACGATACAAACGCCGTACACACACAAGCAAGGATATTATTAAAGTTTACTAATCCTTGCACACAAGTGTCACGTTTTCAAGAGTGAGGGTGTGTCTTGTCCTGACCTAAAGAGCGAACAAGCGCAGTTCTCATCCATTATAACAGAGACCGCCGCTGTCCACGAATAACGGGCAAGGAGGTACGGAGCGGGCCAGCCAGTGGGCATAGATGCTATTTCGGGCACACAGGACACCTCTCGAACCTAATGAATCAGCGCTCAAATAGGTATAACCTGGGTAACGTCTCTGTAGTCATCAGCAGAGAAACATTAGTTGCGAAAGTAGCTAATAAGCGCACTATGTATTATCGTAAATCTGGCGGTGTTGTGGCTAAAATGGGGCCCTATTTCAGAAATCGGTCCGATCTTAAGAGTTCAACACCGGCAAACATAGTTTTTAGGTTTTGTGTTAAGTTGTATTTAGTTATTTTTTTAGGTTTGGTTTAACCTTACGTAAGGTTTATGAAATAGGTTTTGTGTTTAAGTTTGTTAGAGTTTTATTTAGGTTTAAATAAGCGTCCGCGGACGATTTCCGAAATGGGCCGATTTTAGCAAAACAGCGGCTTTGAGTCTTAAATTATTTATCGGGCTCCCTGGCAGTGAGAGCATGATGATTGGCTAGATAGGCCGCGTGTCATGCGAGAGTCGCTGCTCTGTGATTGGTCAGCAGAAATTTCCACACAAATCCCTAGAATCTCCCTCAAATTCCCCACCCAAAGGCCACCGATACCGTACGGGAGTGACTGCTCGATACGAGCAATCTCCCTCAGGCCCACCCTCGTAAGGTTATTGTAGCCCATTACACTCGTAGTTGTCCCTTACGAGGGATTTTTCGAGTATCCCTAGCCAGGAAGTCACAGGTGAGGGCGGATAACTCCGGGTTTTTTACCTCAAAACTTTTGAGAGTGGCGGCTGGAGGCCGCCCAGCTCCACCTCACCTCCGCCATGTAGGTTTGGGCAGGATTAAACGTCTTATTACTCGTTAATTTACAACTTAGTGGATTATGGTGAGATGTTATATATACTTGTCATTATCTAAATCAATGTTAGCACCGTCTGTTACACTAAATAAGGGTGATTTAAAGATGTTATGAATGAGGTGAACTGATGGCGGGAGGAGCAGTGAGTGACAGAGAGCGCCTTGACCTTGGGGCCTCCCCATATCACAATAATTCACTCTTCAGCCACACACCATCCTTCTACCACCAAAAACCATAGCACACACAGGCTCTTTACTATACACTCTTACTATCTGATACTCATTCAAAAAACTCTTAAAAACGCAACGCATGTCCGAATAAAACGAGAATTAGTTGAGCATGCACGGGGGACAGAAGCGGTGGGAGAGGCGTCTGGCATGCATTCTTTGCCCCGGAAATATTTCTCGCTGCTTGTGATTGGTCGAGAAGTTTAAAACTGTTTGTCCATGGCTGTGACTGATGATGGAGCTTGATGACGGTCATTACTCGTCTTAGCCGTCAGCGCCTGCGACGTCGTTTTACGAACCTCGATATGACGATATTAAAGTGTACCCATGTAAAGGGTATGCCAGAAGGCCCTACTGCGCATATTGCGCGGAAAAAGCGCTACCCTTATTTATCGTTGGTACGGCGATACAATTTGTACCCTGATATATACTGTCACCAAACCAAGTATTTATTTTCTCATGTAGGTCATTTATCTATACTAGTCATTGATACTTCGATCTAGACACTGTGTAACAGACACATTGGTATATATGCTTCTTAACATCTTATTTACCATGTAGCTATGTGGCGATGAATGTGTAACCCCTGATACAATATAATGTCACCAAAACACAGGTTATATTATTTTCTCATGTAAGGTCATTTATTTTATACTAGTCAGTGATAACTTCGGATCATAGACCACACTGTGGTACAGATACAGTGGTATATATGGCGTTAGTAATGGAGGAGAGTTTCACGTATGCTTACAGACCTTACTACTCCACGTTTTCAAAAAACATTTGGCTCAGTATACTGTACACTACTACTCGACTTGCGCTCAATAATTAAAAGAATGTATATATTGAATTTCCTTCTGTTGTCCTCCATTATTCCTATATGTTTCCTTTACTCTCTACTTACCATGTACTATGTGGCGATGAATTTGGTGACCCTGATAAATAAGGAACCCAAAGACACTCCAAGTTATATTATTTTTCTCATTAGGTCATTTATTTATACTAGTTGTATAACTTCGATCATAGACCACTGTGGTACAGACACAGTGGTATATTTGGCTCTTTACATCTTATTTACCTTGTAGCTATGTGCGATGACTGTGGTACGCTGATAAATATGTCACCAAAACAAAGTTGCCTTATTATTTTCTCAGTGTCGCTCATTTAACTTGTACTATTCAGTGGATAACTTCAGATCATTGACCACTGTGTACAGATAAAGTGGTATATATGCCTTCTTTACATTTTACATTTACCATGTAATCTATGTTGGCGGTGATGTGGTTACGCTGATAAATAATGTCCCAAAACACAAGGTTACATACATTATTTGTCCTCATGTATTTCATTTATTTATCTAGTCGTGATAACCTTCGATCATAGAACACTGTGGTACAGATACAGTGGAATATAATGGTTCCTTACAGCTTATTTACCATGTAGCTATGTGGCGGTGAATGTGGTACGCGATAAATAAGGAACCCACTCACAAGTTTCTCATTAAATAACCTATTGTCATGTAGGTCATTTATTAGTACTAGTCAGTGATAACTTCGATCATAACCACTGTGGTAAAGATACAGTGGTATATTATGCTTCTTTACATCTTATTTACCTTGTAGCATGTGGCGATAATATGGAACCCTGATAAATACTGTCACCAAAAACTCGAATCATTATTATTTTTTCCTCATGTAGGTCATTTTAGTTTATACTTATTCAGTGGATAACAATCGATCATAAGACAAATGTGGTAGCAGATACAGTGGTATATAATGGCTCTCTTTACATCTTATTTACATGTGTATGTGGTGATGAATGTGGTACCACTGATAAATAATGTCACCAAAACACAAGTTAAATTATTTTCTCATGTAGTCATTTATTTATCTATCAATGATAACGCCCGATCATCAGACCACTAGTGGTACAGGGACACAGTGGGTATATATGGGTTCTTTACATCTTATTTACCATGTAGCTATGTGGGCGATGAATTGGGGTTGGTTTAATTACCAAGTGATAACATAAGGACCCCAAACACGTTATATATTTTTCTCTATGTTAGGTTATTTATTTGATACAATCTCGTCAGTTGATAAACTTCGATCACAGACCACTGTGGTACAATACAGTGTTATATATGCTTCTTTACTCTTATTTTACACATGATAGCTAATGTGGCGTACTCTGAATATTGGTACCCGGATAAATCAGGAAACCAATAACACATGTTATATTATTTTCTCATGTAGGTTCATTTATTTATACTAGTCAGTGATAACTTCGATCATAGACATTTTGGTAACCAAGATCCGTGGTATATATATTACTTCTTTTACATCTTATTTACCATGTAGCTATGTGGGGATGAATGTATCTCTGTTTTTCCGCCACTTGCCCGGACTATCACTTCCTGGGTTAACAAAAAGCGACCGGTGCAGTCCATTGTGGCGCCTTCACGGCGGGCGGACTGTGTTGTTTACTAATGCCACCAAAAAGGCTCAGGTGAGTACTAAGCAGAGTGGTGGAAAAAAAGTTGAATACGGCAAATATATAAAAACAAGGACAACAACTATGTATTCAACAGCGTGTAAAAAGGCAAGGTAAATTGGAGTTTAGATACAAGCAGACAAATTTTCCTTTGGCTTATCGGGTTTCTACGGGCTCGCTCGTCCTTCGCCGACTAAGGCGTCCTTTACTGGGGTACTTTAATGGCATTCAAGCACGACTCATAAGCAGACAGTAAGGATAGAAGCATAGATAAGCAGAAGGATTAAAGTTAGGAATGGTCAAGAACGTTTGGGTTGTGTCTCCAAGGCAGTCAGGAATACACGACATTTAACAGTTTGATCAAAGCTGTGATGTAAATACTATACATAGTTAACTTTGTTTGAACACGTATAAACGAACGGGGACGCCGGATACCAACCTAACCATTACTGTCGGCGAGCTTTCCCGATTTGTGTAGGGACAAAAATATCGGTAGACGACAGTACCATGCAGGTATCATGAGGCAGGAGGGGGTAATGCCCACCGTGGTTATGCAACTTGTTTATGGATGGAGTAAAAAGAAAACAAAGCAAAGGTTGGTGATGTTGGTATAGACTCGAGTATTCATTGGCTCGTCAAGTAACACTTAAACCATGATGTAGCACTACTTTTTATGAGGAAAGACAACAAAAAGGAACTCAATTAATAAGGTATTTTAATACTATCAAAAACCATAAAATATGTAGTACAGCCTACAAAGAGAAGATTACGACGATGAAAAAAAATTGAGTTGTTTTGGGGCGAAATTGATATTCCAGGTGCTATATTTCCGTGCTCGCTGACAACATAGAGAAGACCTGAGGTGATGGTTTTGTGGGAAGGCTTCTAAACCAGGAAAAACAGTCACAGCAGAGTCTCATTAAGAAGTAAGCAAGTGGTAGGGACACATTACGTACTCCCAGTTGCTTACCTTTTAAACGAGGCTCTGTTATGACTCTTTTTCTTGGTTTAGAAGCCTATGCACATCAGCCATTACCTCAGGTCTTCTCTATAGTGTTGTCAGCGAGAAAGAGCCACAGTAATATAGCACCTGGAATATAAATTTTCGCGCAAATAACTCGAAATTCTTCCATCGCCGTAGTTTTCCCTTCGTAGGTCCACCCGCGGCGACCCCCCCTTTATCCCCACAATGCACCGATGTAAAAAACCGTGACTAGTAGTCTGGGGCCCATTAATACGAAAGTACGAAACAAGTGTGCCCCGCCCCGCACCCGCTCCGCTCGCATTTGCCAGCGCGCCTGCCAGGACGCGAGTGCACCGCTCTGCCCAGCCCGCCCCTGTCTCCCGGTGAGATTACAAACCACTCTTTTTATTACGCACATAGGTAATTTTCGTCAATAAACAAGTAAAAAAGTAACACAAAGTCACTGAAATTTTTATCTTATCCAATAATGGGATGAAAAGTACAGAGGGAGATCAGCGCCCGCGAAGGGAATGGTGAAGACATGGTCTGTGCTTGGTCTTCGTTTCTTTACCTTCACTGCGATGCGACGATATCCGACGCAGCTCAAAACAGTTTGACGGTACCAATTACGTGACGAAGTACACTCTTCACGAAGAAAAACATTTGCAATCTGGCCCCAGGGGCCGTGTCCCGTCCTTTGGGCAGGGGAGGAAAGGCGGGGGTGCACTCCAGTACTAAGTAAAGGGGGGAATTTCCAAACCCCACTTTTTAAATCCCCCCGAGATAAAACCCGCGGTAGGATTTTGAGGTTTTTACGTAGCATATTTTTCAATATTACTTAGAGTGAGGGAGAGCAGAGGGTGCTCTCACTCTTTTTGTTTAGGATCAGCGGGCCGCAGTAGCCTGGGCTGTAATCGGTAGTATTCTTTTTTTTCGAACAGAGGGAAAAAAAAGGGGGGGTTTACGGCCCCTCTCTCCTGGATAAAAGCGGAAGGTTTTTCGGTTCCGGGTTTTAGTGAACAGTCTGTTGCGCTGAGGCCACAGTCGGAAATTTATATATATATAATTATTTTAATTTAAAAATTTTTTATAATAATAAAATATATATATTTTATTTTTTATTTTATTTATTTGTATTTTTATATAATATATATATATATAAAATATATATATATATAATATATAAAATATATATATATACTTTTAAAGTAACTATTATTTTTTATCAAATTTTAATCCCTCACGGGCGGGCAGAAGCTTTTTCTCCCCAATCAGCGATCCCAGGTGCGTGGCAGGTGATTATTATAAATGCGTTTTCCCCGATTAAGTTGCTCACTTCGCCGTGCAAGGAAAAATATGTTTTTTTTCGGGTGTTTTTTTAAAAAAAATTTTTTTGGGGGGTTTTTCCCCTTTCCCGTTTTGGTTTTTTTGACATTCTTGCTAGAAAAAATGGATTTTTTATTTAAATTTGCAAAACATAGTTTAAAGTGCAAAATTTGATAGAAAGGGAATTTGCTCAAAGCAAAAATGGAACTTTAAAATGTCTTAAAATTTTTCTTTTTAAAAGGGAAAAATTGGATCCCAAAAGTTGAGAAAAAAAAATTTTTTGTTAAGGCTTTACCCTATAGGATCCCAAAAATACTTGGATTGGGTTTACGATGGGAGGAAGGAAAGACCAGGGTAATGGTGCCCGACAGTAGGGAAAAATGCATCCAACGTGATCAGGGGGGAGCTGGTAAGTGACAAGGACCCATCGGGAAGGTACCTTTTGGCATTTTGTACCAGGGGCCCCGGTGCCCCCCGAGAACCCTGGTTCAAGGGGTCAGGTCTCTATCCCTTGCTGGTGAATACGACTCCCCCGACTCACTGATGTACGCAAGGGCTCAACGGGGCCAACACGGGGTGGAAGGGTGGTACTACCCCCATTGGGGTTTGGGGGGACGCAAGCTTTTTGGAGTAATGCGTGTTGCCACAACGAGTTGCCCCTGCCCCACTTATCACCGCATCACGGGCCCTACCTTTTACACTGGTTTCACGGGTCCATGTGCAGTCTGCTGTCCGCGGAATGAGATGCAGTAAACGCAGATTTAAAGGGAGTGCCAGGCGGTGAAGATCCACGGAGAACCGGAGTATACCCGGGTCAAAAGTCCTGCCCAGCAGGTCCCCTACCAGTGGTCCAGAGTGAAGGGGGGGTTTCTCCCGCCCCGAGCGCAGGAGATCAAGTGTGAAAGGTGTCCCCATCCGATGGCTCACCCCACCCAGCACGTTACATTTGGGCCCAAAAAGCATGGAGTTTTTGGAAAAAAAAATGAACACCCGGAAATCCTAGTCATGTACTCCCCTGCGGTGTACTTCAAACTCTACTACGACTCAAGGTCCCACAGACTAAGGGACGGCACCAAGCACATCCCCCACGCAGCTCAGAGTGATGAGGGGCGCAGCCCCCGAAAGGCCAAACAGGTGACCTTCTAGTGCGGGGCAGGAGCATGGTTGCACATCGAAAGTGCCTCCCTCGCTGATAGCGAGTCAGGGAGGACGACCGCGGTTGCCCGGACCCCCGATTTTTAAGCTGAGGGCTGGCGAGGGGTATGGGGGGCACCAGTGTAAGACTCCATCACACCCCAAACAGAAAATTGTCAGCCACCCAGCTTGAGACACTGATCAGCTGGCAGCCGGCCAGGTGACGAGACGGCATTCACTGTTCTGCCGGGGATCAGACCAGGGATTTGGCAAGCCGTACGAGGTTCCGGAGTTCTCTACCACACCAGAGCACCCCAAAGAGTCGTGAAATAGGGCAGAGGTGCGCAGCAGTGGTGGGGCAGAGGCCCGAGGACGGGTTTTGGGGTCGGGCCCCCCACCGGGAGGGGCCCCTACCCGTTTAGGCAAGAAAGGGCATGATGGACACGTTTTTAGGCCAAATTAGGGCTGTGGGAAAAATGGAGTAGTGCCCGATGAACCAACTGATGAGAAAGGCTTCTACGCTAGTCATTGGAACTATATTTGGGCATGATGAAAAAAACAGGAAACCAACCGGAAATGCGACCCTTTTAAACATATTTCGATAAGGGGGCAATATAAAAGGCGATTTTTTCATAGTAAGAATGCTCAAAGCAAAAAAGGAAAAGAAAAATGTCTTAGAATTCCATTTTAAATAGGAAATTGATGCTAAAGTGAGAAAAAGTATTTTTGTTATACGGCGACCCCCAATTTCTCACCTTACAACTGAGGAAAAACATTTCAAATGCTGCAAAGAAGGGGTTCGGAAGACCCCCAAAACGCGATAAGCAAAAAAGAAAGTACGGCAAGTATACAAGTGATTACAAAAGAGAATAAGACATCTTAAGACAAAGAGAAAAATTTTTTAAAAAAAAATAAAACCTGAATAGCTATCACTTTACGAGGTCTGTCTCAGAGAAAATCCTGCCCGTATATATCTCTTTTCTCTCTCTTCTCCCCCGGCTCTCTCTCCTCCCTCTTTTCTAAATATATATAAACATATATAATATATATATATATATATATAATATAATATAAATATATAAAATAATTTATAATATATATAATAAATATATAAAATAATAATAAAAAAGATATATATAATATTATATAATATAAAAAAAATAAAATTTTTACATATAAGTAAAATTATATAAATTTTTATATATATATATATAAATAAGTATATATATATAATAATATATTTTAAAATATTAAAAATTTTTAAAAAATTATATTAATATAAAAATATATATATAAATATTAAATATATATAATATAAATTATATAATAATATATATATATATATTTTTATATATAATTTATATATATATTAATTATTATTATATAATATAAAAAATTATAATTTATATAATATATAATTAAAAATTTTATTATACATATTAATATTATATAAAATAATTAAAAATTATAATATTATAAATATATATATATATAATAATATAAATATATATTTTATATATAAATAAAAATTAAAATTATATATTATATATATTATTAAATATATATATATATAATAAAATTATTAATATAATATAAATATATATATATATATAAATATATTAAAAAATATATAAATATATAATTAAATAAAATAAATATAATATAAATAATATATTTTATTAATTAAAATATAATTTTAAATATATTAAATATATAAAAAAAAAAAATAATTTTATTTTTTATATATTTTTTATATAAAATAAAATTTTTAATTAAAAAATTTAAAAATTTTTAAAAAAATTTTTTGTTTTTTTTGTTTTTAAGGAACTCATACATGATGGGGTTTTTCAGTTTCATAAAAAGGTGCGTTCGTGCCCCCAAATTAGTTGGGGTTCCTCTCTCCTCTTTTTCTTTCTCTTCTCTCTCTCTCCTCTCTCTCTCCTCTCTTCCCTCCTCTCTCTCTCTCTCTCTCTCCTCCCCTCTCTCTCTCTCTCTCTCTTCTCTTATTATTATTTTAATAATATATATATAATATTAATATATTATATCATAATTAAGTGTGTGGGTATGTAATATATTTATATAATATATATTATAAAAATTTAAAAATATATATATATATTTAAAATTTTATAAAATATTTTATAAATTTTAAAAATATATATAATAAATATAATAATTATAAGTATATATATAATATATATATATAATATAATATATATGTATATATATATATATATAAATTTTATATTTTTGGGTTTAATTGAAATATAATTATTTTTTGTTAAGGAATCATACATGAATGGCGGTTTCCTCATAGTACGGGAAAAGGTGTGGTTCGTGCACAGCTTTTTTTGGGGGTGGATAAGGAAGTAGAAGAGCATCTCTCATTTCTCTTATGGGTGGATTCAACACAAGCCTCTAGTCGGAGCTTGGTCTTGACTTTTGACGCCGTTTCCCGAAATAGGAAGAGTGTTTCACTTCGTTAATGGCCTGAGGAGTTGGAATGTAAAAAAAAGGAACACTTTTTGGTCGGGATTTACGAGTAATGTTGGTTAGAGTTTGGGTGTTTATGGGGGCAGAGGAGAAAGCCAACGAGTGAGGGATAACAAAGGGTTTTTAGGGGCGCTGAAAATTGAGAGCTGATGGAGGTGGTTTTTAGTAGTCGTGAGTAAGTGAAATTTTTCACTCTCACTGAGTGTACGACCCGGGCTGGTGATTGTACAACAGGGCTCAAAACTTGTCATATTTCACAACGACTAGGGAGGCAAGGGTACATGTGAGGGAAAAGGGAAAGGGGTCAATCAAATTAGAAAAAACTGAGAACGAGAATTTCGGTGTCTTGAGTTTTGTTTCTTGTTTTTTTTTTGTGTGTGTGTGTGTGTGTGTGTATTCATCTAGTTGATTCATCTAGTTTTTATTTTACAGGGCCTGGAGCAACGTCGTATGGCCCGTCTCCCATATCAACCCTTTTTATCATTCATCTTAGGCTTTAGTGTTGCCGAAGCCCACCCGGGAGGCGGTCACAACCCCCGGCAAACCGGTACCCTTCACTGCTGGCTGGACAGGGGCTCGAATTTTAAGAAGACCGCCCGTCGTCTTCGCTCGCTCGGGGTCGAACTGGACTTCCGGTTGTGAGCCGAAGCGTGCAAACCCCTTCACTACGGAGTACCATTGAAGAGTGGTGGTGGTGGGTGTGAGTTAAATTTTACTAGTTTACCTACTTGTTTTACCTAGTTGTATTTTACAGGCCTGAGTACAACTCGTATGGCCCCCCCTATATATATATATATATATAATTATATATATAATATTTTTCTATATAAAATATATATTTTATATTTTTAAAATTACTTTATTTTTTCCCCTTAAATTCCTTAGTGTTTAATTCCAATGTTCAGTGTCCTTAGTGTTCTATTTATTCCTTAGGGCCCCAAAGCGGGTTTTGGGGGGATTCATGGGTTTGCAGTTTGCATCCTTTTAGCTCCCGCCGCGGCAGGTGCCAGGTAACCATCCCGCGAGGCGGGACACAACCCCCGGCTAACACCCGGTACCCATTCACTGTTGGGCGGACAGGGGTTCGGGTTAAGAAGACCGCCATCTATTTCCGCTCCGACCGGGGATCGAACCCGGATACTAAATACTAAATACATGGGAGAAATGTATTAAATACTAAATACTAAATACATTTTTCGAATGTATTTAAATACTAAAAATAAATACATCAATTGTATTTAAATACATTTGTAAATACATGTTAAATACCCCAAAATTTTAAAACCATGTCCGAAAAAAAATTGATTTTCCCTTTGGATTTCCTTAGATTTTGCGTTTCCTTAGAAATTTCCTTCTCAGGGCCCAAATTTCCTTAAAATCAGAAAATTTCCTTGGAAGAGAAAACACTGGTTCACTGTAACTCAGGGTTATCAGATAGTTGGGGGGGTTTATGGCCAATTAACTGAAAAAAAAGTATTACATTTATATATTATAAGTATCTAAATACAATGTATTTAAATACTCATAAAAGTATTTAAATACTGTATTTAAATACATGACAACCAATGTATTTTAAAATACATTTCTAAATACACAAATGTATTTAAAAAACGTATTTAAATACAAAAGTATTTAAATACTGCCCCCGCTCTGGCTGTGAAACACTATGGAGCTACCAGTAGCCGGTGTGTGGTGTGTGTTGGGCAGCGCAAGTGATAATAATCTATTGGTAAGTAATCATTACTGGAGTACGGTTTCAGGGAGGTTTAGTAGTCAGGTAGTTGAAGAGTCAAAACGGTTTGATTGCTTCGGTGTTCAGTAAGCAAGTAAGAACACGTATACGATTGACCGCAATAGCCTTGTCGTTACGCCGTCGTGAAACTTACAGCCTGGTGGTCGTGTCAGTATGAATTAAGCATTATAAGTATGATAGTAACCCCCACTTCACAGATGCCTTCGAAGAGTGACCTTGAACACTGCTGACATCAGTGTTGCACCATACAAGCCAGCATACATTTATCATCAAATGTGAGTACCTCCTGAACCATACCTTTGTATACTGCCAGCAAAGACTGTAAACAGGTCAAAAAAGCTTAATATCATACGAAATCTGCCACAATGAACTATAAGCGACGTCATTTGTTCAAATAAAGGGAGGCAGCGAAAGTGTGTGGGCTAAACGTGTAGCGGCAGCATGCTAAACCTCACATTGTTTGATGAATAATGTGTTATCCATTCTCTCTTCAAACACCAGCACTAAGGTCCTGCAAAGCAGAAATCTGCATATGAATTTAACAATTGTGCAACCTCTGAGCAAGTACTCCACTTATGATATAATTTAACAAAATTGGCATTTTTTTTCCCTGGAGATGCATCACTCAAATAGATAGAAAAACTCCTACTAAGCAATGTTGCCCTATTATCCTAGTATTCCTTGGCTTTTTTTCAGTGCATATCATTTAAGTCTCTCTGAAAGTTACAAATAATCTAAAGTTGGTAGGAATTACTGGATGCTGCACTAATAGGGATGTAGGAAGGAGGCAGTACTACTGAGCCGAGGAACACGGTCAGGAGAGAGGTCAAAGAAACAGTCTAGTCGAGACGAGACGCGGGAAGCATCACTTAATCAATCGGGGCCCAACCTGTGGGCGCCATCATGGGGCTATATGTGGGTCAGGACACCAGTCATTGCGCATATCAAACAAGTGGTAATAATTTCATTATCTTAAATGACAGTGTGCGCTTAGAAAGGATCGTCCAAATCCAATGCAGTGGAGAGCGTATAGCTTGACGCATAGACCACTGTATACCTGGACTGTTCACGCGACAATGTTTGAAATTACAAGCTGCATAGCGCCGCCCTACAAAGAGATATAGTGGTCTATGGACTATCATATAGACTGGTTTATGAGTATATATAATATATTGTAATCTTCGTAAATGTTTGTTCTATAATATTATCAAATAAAAAACAGTAAAAACACGCTAAGAAATGCATTACGAGACTATGAAGAAATATGCATTAACTTAATATTCTCTTAAACTCTTCGCCATTTAAAACTTTGCGAGTCAACTTTTATCATGAAGGGTATCAATAGAAGCGCAATTTTATTAGCTTTCCATTGATATATTTCGTTATCTGATAAAAATGAATTAGAACCATGCATAAATTAGCGTTAAATAAATAAATAAAATCATCAATCGGGTAATTTTCCCGATTGATGATGTTATTTATTTACTTATATATTTCGTTTTCTGATAAATGGAATAGCACCATGTATAAATTAGCGTTAACTAAATAAATAACCTCATCAAATCCGAAAATTACCCGATTAATGATTTTATTATTTAGTTAACGCTAATTTATGCATAGGGGTAATTCATTTATCAGAAAACGAAATACATCAATGGAAAGCTAATACAATTGCGCTGCTATGATACCCTTCATGATAAAAGTTGACTCGCAAAGTTTTAAATGGCGAAGAGTTGAAGTGAATATTAAGTTCATGCATATTTCTTCACTCTCGTAAAGGCATTTTTGTAGCGTGTTTACTATTTTATTGATAATATTATAGAACAAACATTTACGAAGATTACAGTATATCATATATACTGATAAACCAGTCTATATGATGCGTATATATATACATGAATCCGAGCGGCCCTCCGACTTCAGGGCAAGTTCAGGCCCATGTGCAACAGGCCGATATTCCGTGCGCAGTTCAGGTATACAGTGGTCTATGCTTGACGTAATGCTTGACGTCACATACACTCACCCTTCTTGAATAGGCCCACACCCGTGTGTTAAGTACGACCTCAGCCTTATTAAACACTTACACCCAGAGCCTTGTTAAGCACTTACCCCACAGCCTTATTTAAGCACTTACGTCCTCATCTTTGTTCTAAGATACTTACACCCACAGCCTTGATAAATACTTACGCCCACAATTTTATTGAACACTACTCACAGCCCTGTTGAACACTTAGGCTACCCCATAGCCTTGTTAAAAACATACGCCCACACCCATGTTAAACACTTACACACACAGCCATAATAAGCACTTAAATACTCCTACAGCCTTGCTAAACACGTACCTCACAGCCTTGTTAGAAATATACACCCACATCCTTGTTAAACACTTACCCCATATCTTTGTTAAACAATAACGCCTATACAGCCTTGTTAAACACTTACTCCCACAGCCATGTCAAATAATTACGTCCCCATCCTTGCTAAACACTTACACCCACATCTTGTTAAAAATTTACGCCCACAGCCTTGTTAAACACTTATGCCCACAGTCTTCGTAAACACTTACGCCCACAGAAAGCCTTGTTAAAAACTTACGCCCACAGCACTTTATAAACACTTACGTTCATAACCTTAGTAAATACTTACGCTTACAGCTTGTTAAACACTTACGCCCACACCCATATCAAACACTTACGCCCTCAGCTTTGTTAAACACTTACCCCACAGCCTTGTTACAAACTTACTCCCACAGCTTGTTAAACACTTACGCCCCACAGTTTTGTTAAATACCTACGCCCACAGTCTTGTTGAATACTTTACACTCACAGCCTTATTTTAGCTCTTACACCCATAGCTTTGTTAAACTCTTACGCCCACATTATTGTTAAGCACTTACGCCCACAACCTGTTAAACACATACGCCCACAGACAGCCTTCTCAAACATTTACGCATACAACTTGTAAAAACACTTACGCCCCTAGCCTTATTAAACACTAAAACCACATCCATGTTCAACACTTACGCCACAGCCTTACTAAACACTTACACCCACATCCTTTAAACACATACGCCCACAGCCTTGTTAAACACTTACGGCGATTGTTAAATGTCGCCTTCCCTGGCCCGACGGGTCCACATGACGGGTCCTCAACGCTACACGACCCAGGGTAACGTTGAAGTGTTCCTCGTCTTTCCCCTTCGTGTAGTCCCGTCACGGTAAGGTTGGTATGCGGAAGCAGGGTCATAGAGATTGACCCTGGCCGGAAGGAGTAGTACTATAGTACGTCTGTGCGCTTCGCGAACTTTTGTTGATTGTTTACATGTACAACACAAGAACGAGGACCTTTTATGTTACTTTCATCCCATTTTTACAGTGGTTCTCAACTGGTGGTCCATGGACCACTGGTGGTCCATGATACTTTTTTAGTGGTCCACAGGACGTTCACGATACTTGAAAATGAACTGAAATATATATGAAACCAAAATGTTAGCTGTCTAATATTATTTTATTTATTTCTGAAAATTCCGTTTACTTTATATTTACAGGATATATATTTATAACCAACCCTTTACCTACCTTTAAAATCTACCCTTTTTCATCATATCTCTAAAGTCAAAAAGGAGATTGTCCATTATTTTTTTCTCAATTGAGCTAGTGATCCATGGCTTGAAACGAGTTGAGAACCACTGCATTATTAAATAAGGTAAGCACATTTTCTTGACCTATGTTACGTTTTTGCTGTTCATTGACGAAGTTAGTCTTTCTGCATAATATTAAACGTGCTAATATGCTCCTGCTCAGTGGAGTATGCCAAAAACATGTTGGAAAATTCCTACTTACAGGAACTACAACGTGTAGGTTTCGTGCAGATGGAGATATTTTTATTTTCCAGAAACTGTTAAAAAAAAAGTGCTTTTTTTTTCATCCTAGTGTCCCGTTTCCATTGATAACAATGTTTCTCCACCAGAAAAATCACTTAAACTTGGTTAGGAAATAATAGTCAGTGTCTCATAAACCAGTGAAGTGACGGAATTGTACGAAAACAAGTGAGCCCGGCCCCGCCACGCCCCGCATTTTCCAGCACACCTGCTAGCCGCCGAGTGGTCCGCTCTGCCAAAGCCGTCTGTATGTAAAAGCCTGCGCCTGAGATTGATGACGTCACTTTTTTAATGGGACGGCGACCACCGAGATGACAAGTTTACCTACCTAATTATATGTTTATCAGTATAAAAGATATATTGTTATCTTCGGAAATGTTTGTTCTATAATATTATCAAATAAAAACCCGTAAAACACACTAAAGAAATGCCATATGAGACTCTCAAGAAATATGCATGAACTTAAACTCTTCGCCATTTAATATTTTGCTCGAAAACATTTTACATGGAGAATATCAATAGAAGCGGAATTTAGTTAGCTTTCCATTGCTATATTTTGTTTTCTGATAAATGAATTAGCAGCATGCATAAATTAGTGTTAACTAAATACATAACATCATGAAATCGGTAATTTCGTACCTAATATATGTTTATCAGTATAAAAGATATATTGTTATCTTCGGAAATGTTGTTCTATAATATTATCAAATAAAAAACCGTAAAACAGACTAAAGAAATGCTTTATGAGACTCTCAAGAAATATGCATGAACTTTAACTCTTCGCCATTTAATATTTTGCTCAAAAATTTTTATGGATAATATCATTAGAAGCGGAATTTTATTAGCTTTCCATTGGCTATTTTTCGTTTTCTGATAAATGAATTAGAACCATACATATATTAGCTTTAAAACTAACTAAAAAGATCATGAAATCGGGTAATTTTTTCCCGATTGATGTTATTTATTTAGTTAACGCTAATGTATGTATGGTTCTAATTCATTTATCAGAAAACAAAATAAAAACAATGGAAAGTAATTAAATTCCGCTTCTTTTGATATTTCCATGTAAAAATGTTTATCGAGCAAAATATTAAATGGCGAAGGAGTTAAGTTCTGCATTTTTTCTTGAGTCTCATAATGGCATTTCTTTAGTGTGTTTTACGGTTTTTTATTTGATAATGTTATAGAACAAACATTTCCAAAGATAGCAGTATATCTTTTTATACTGACAAACATATATTAGGGACGAAATTACCCGATTTCATGATGTTATGTATTTAGTTAACGCTAATTATTTCATGCTGCCATGCATTTATCAGTAAACGAAATATATCAATGGAAAGCGAATTAAATTCCGCTTCTATTGATATTCTCCATGTAAAATGTTTTTGAGCAAAATATTAAATGGTTTAAGAGTTAAAAGTGGGTGAAAGGTGGGTGGGAATGAGAGCCGTACCGCCCGTACAATCCTCACTCGCTGAAAGCTCGGCTTCTACTGGGCTTGTGGCAGACTCCCGCTACTGACGTCACGTCCATCCGCTCTCCCAGACTCAGGCTTTTACATCAGAGGGCTTTGGCTCTGGGCCCCGCCTTGCCGGTGGTTTGTGGGGTGTCTCCGGTTAGGTTACAAACAGAGCTGGGCAATATTTCAATACATTTGTATTTAAATACGTATTTAAATACATTTGTGTATTTAGAAAAGTATTTATAAATACATTGGTTGTCATGTATTTAAATACAGTATTTAAATACTTTTATGAGTATTTAAATACATTGTATTTAAATACTCATAAAATGAAAATGTAAATACTTTTTTTATCAGTTAATTTGGCCATAAACCCGCCCAACTATCTGGCAACCCTGATGTTACAGTGAACCAGTGTTTCCACTTGCAAGGACATTTCCTGACTTCAAGGAAATTTAGGCCTGAGAAGGAAATTTCTAAGGAAACCCAAGATCTAAGAAATCCATTGTTTTCGGACATGTTAAAATTTGTGTATATGTAAAATGTATTTACAAATGTATTTAAATACAATTGATGTATTTAGTATTTAGTATTCAAATAAGGCGTGTATTTTGTCCATGCCCTTGGAAGTAAAATTTTACTTATTTAAGCTCCGCCCACTTATTTTTTACTCTTTGCGTGCATAGAAAACTGAGCAGATACACTCCGGCAGCGATATTTTACTCTTTCCTGTAAAAGTTTTACAGTCGTGGTTCAAGAGCCTGGCCAATCAGATCGCGCGCATGAGAAAATCTTATCAGAACTCCTCCCGTAAATGTTTCTCTTTCCTTTAATTCTCATCCAATTCAACATTCATTACATGCGCACGACATGCAAAGGATACTGTATTTAATTAAAGTAGGTAAGGAGTAGTAAGGAGTAGAGTAGGTGACTCTTAACAGGTAAGAAGTCACATATATTAAAATTCTCCAGCGACGTCTGGGAACAAATTTCCCAATCCCTCGAATTTTCAATGTGTCCGAATCTTCGTTGATGCTTGCTGGCTTAGCACCAAAACTGGTGATTATTGCTATAGTATAGTCAAATACTTAAATATATTCATGAGTGATATTACATTTACAATAGAAATGTATAAATTTGGTATATATGTTATACTCACACAAAAAGAAAGCCTTTTAGAGAACCTATCGCAGGGCACGAATACGAACATTTCATCAGTCTGATTCAGCGCCAAACACGGTAGAAAGGTCTCTGTGTGTAACCCACGGGCCACCACACACCCACCACCACCCAGGCACCCACCCGCCCACCACCACACCATTTTATTAGCTTTCCATTGCTATATTTCGTTTTCTGATACATACAGTAGAACCATGCATAAATTAGCGTTAACTAAATAAATCGCCGCGAAGGCCCCGCTCTCTCTCTCTCTCTCTCTCTCGTCTCTTCTCTCTCTCTTCTCTCCTCTCCGTGAAAGAGAGAAAGAGTGAGAGAGAGAGAGATATGAGTGAAAGAGAGATATGAGTGAGAGTGATATGAGACGAGAGAGAGAGTAACCAAAACCTTTTTTCTACTTATATATATATACTATTATATAAATATATATATATATATAATATATAATATAATATATATATATATATATATATATATATATTATATATATATATATATATATTAATATATATATATATATATATATATATATATATATATATATTATATATATATTATATATAATGTATACTATATATGGGTACTCGCTTGGTGTAAGGTTAGCACGCTCGGTTCACAACCGAGAAGTCCCGGGTTCGATCCCGGGCGGAGCGGAAACAGAAGGGCTGTTTCTTTACGGCTTTCACGGAGAGAGAGAGAGAGAGAGAGAGAGAGAGAGGAGAGAGAGAGAGAGAGAGAGATCTTATAAGCTGTTCCACAAAGTTTTACATGACGACGAGTTTTAAGTGAATTTTAAGTTCATCATATTTCTTCAGAGTCTCATAATGACCTTTATTTAATGTGTTTTACTGTGTTTTATGTGATAATCTTATAGAACAAACATTTCCGAAGATAACAGTATATCCTTTATACATGTATAACATGATATACTGCGGGGTCATGCCTTGAGAACTTCCCCGGGTCTTGGGTGAACGAAGAGGCCCTGGTAGCAAGATGGCGCCCAATAGTGTTTAACATAGGGCCCATGAGTGGCGGTATACCCTCTTATTACAGAGACCCTAGTTAAAGCTATAGGGAAAATGGACAAGAAGAAGAGGAGTAGCTTAAAGGTTTACTATACAAAATGTAGGAGAATTTTAAAGGAGATAGATTTACTGACAGGAATAACTAGTTTAGAGGATTTTGACATAATATCATTAACTGAAACATGGTTAGATATGTCAGGAAAAGGTATTTGATCCGGAGGTTGAGATAGCTGGGTAAAAGTTATTTCACAAGGACAGGTTTGGCAGGCGAGGTGGTGGAGTTCCGTTTTATGCAAGAGATACATTGCAGTGTTGTATTAATAATGCTATAAAAACAGATGATAGCATAGAGTCTATATGGGTGGAGGTTACGGAGGTAACTGAGAAAATGTCTTTGGGTTTAGTGTATAGGCCTCCAAACTGATGTAAAGAGGATTCAGCTCCTATATGGCAAGAAATAAGCAGATATAATCGATTATTGGTGGTAGGAGATTTTAATCTTAGGTATATAGACTGGGATTTAATTGTGGGAGACAATCAATCAATCAATCATTGGGAGCATTCGCCGGGGGAGCGCGTCACCTCGCCCACCCTATGACGCCACTCCCAGGGGTCACCACGCGCGAGTCCCCATGCAGGCACCTTTCCCATACCAATCAGCTTTCGACAAGAAACATCAACTTGTCCCAGCTATGAGCCTTGTGGGCGCCCCCTTGGACTCCTCCACACCGGATTGTTTCTTACAGATACAACCCGACGGGAAGGATCGGTTTCAGGTAGCGTGCCACAGGCCCAAATAGCCGAAGTTGGCGCTGACGGACGATATCATCCCAGCGATACCCCATAATTCTGCGAAGACACTTATTACCAAAGGCATCGATTCGTCTCTTCAAGTCGCTATTTAGTGTCCATGTCTCACAACCATAGAGTAAGACAGGGATCACAAGCGACTTGAAGATCCGGATCTTTGTCCTCCTGCACAGGTACCGACAACGCCAATACTCTGCTGAGCGAGTCAATAACACCGTGGGCTATGCCAGTCCGCCGTAAGACTTCTTGACGTGACCCGCCGTCATTATGGACTGCGCTACCAAGGTATGTAAAACTTTCTAAGATCTCAATGCCTCGCCGCACGCATGAACGACTGTACTGTTCTCTAGTAA
>JACEEZ010004277.1:62500-68240 GCA_016584305.1 Chionoecetes opilio | reverse complement strand
AAACCACCCCCAAAAAAAAAAAAAAAAAAATATTACCAACACCCCAAAAAAATGACACAAAGCCAACATTACCAAAAAAATAAAAATACCCCTTGACAAAAACCTATTATTTATTAAGTAACGAATAGAATTAACTAACCATTATTTCACCTTTTTAACCTCAAAACAGCAACATTTCCAAAACAAACTAAAATACTTTTCGCAAACCTCCCTTACTAACCATTATTTCCCCCATTTAACCTCCTCCCCACCCCCCCAACCCTTCATCCACCCTTCACCCACACCTCAACCACCCGTCACCCCTACTATGGATGACGGATGACGCCCAGGAGCAAGTGGATGACGGAATATATGGGTGACTCTGAAATTTCTCGAGCCGTCAAGCTGGGTGGCGAGAACTGGCAACTGTGCTCTTCAGTACCCAGAATGCAGTGTTAGCGCGGGAGATTTAATAAGGGGTTTGTTGTCCTTAGCGACGTGAGAGAGTGTGAGAGAGAGAGAGAGAGAGAGAGAGAGAGAGAGAGAGAGGAGGAGAGCGAGAGAGAGATGAGATGAGGAGAGAGAGGAGAGAGAGAGGGAGAGAGAGAGAGAGAGGAGGAGAGAGAAGAGAGAGAGAGAAATATAGAAGAGAGAAAGAGAGACAGACATACAAAGAAAGAGAGAGAGACAGACAGACAGATTAAAAAGAGAGAGAGAGAGAGAGAGAGAGAGAGAGAGAGAGAGAGAGAGAGAGAGAGAGAGAGAGAGAGAGAGAGAGAGAGAGAGAGAGAGAGAGAACGAGAGAGAGAGAGAGACAGAAAGAAAACAGACAGACACAGAGAGAGAGAGAGAGAGACAGACAGATACAAAGAGAGAGAGGAAAGAGAGAAGAGAGAGAGGAGAGATGAGAGGAAGATGAGAGAGAGAGAGAAGACGAGAGAAGAGAGAAGACGAGAGGAGAGAGAAGAGAGAGGAGAGAGCGAGAGAGAGAGAGAAGAGAGGATCGTCGCCATTGTAAATTTTGCGAGACAACTTATAACATGGAGTATATCAATAGAAGTGGAATTTTATTAGCTTTCTATTGATATATTTACTTTTCTGATGAATGAATTAGCACCATGCATAAATTAGCGTTAGATAAATATATTACATCATCAATCGGGGTGAATTATAGTATTTGGGCGGGGGGCGGGGGGGGGCAGAATTTTGGTGCCCCCCCCCCTACTCGAATCCGCTAGTGTTAGGAATTATAAATGCTTTGTTACTGTTGATATTGTTATAGTAGTAGTAGTAGTAGTAGTAGTAGTAGTATTTTTATTATTATTATTTTTACAATGCTTAGATTTGTTGTAGTAAATTTACATGACTTAAATAAATGCTATTATTATTATTATTATCATTATTATCATTGTTGTTATTATTATTATTATTATTGTTATTATTATTATTATTATTGTTATTATTATTATTATTATTATTATTATTATTATTATTATTATTATTATTATTATTATTATTATTATCATTATTATTATTATTATTATCATTATTATTATTTGAGCAAACATGAAAACATATTGATAGAAATTATACTCTACTCTCTCTCTCTCTCTCATCTCTCTCTTCTCCTCTCTCTCTCTCTCTCTCATCTTCCTCTCTTCTCCTCTCTCTCTCTCTCTCTCTCTCTCTTCTCTCTCTCTCTCTCTCTCTTCTCTCTCTCTCTCTCTTTTACTATCTCCTATCTTACATTCCTTGTCCTCATTTCCTCAAGGCTAATTGGGTATTTCCACTGATATAATTTCTAACATTTTTATTATTATCATTATTATTATTATTATTATTATTATTATTATTATTATTATTACTATTATTATTATTATTATTATTATTATTATTATTATTATTATTATTATTATTATTATTATTTATTATTATATTATTATTATTATTACTATTATTATTATTATTATTATTATTATTATTATTATTATTATTATATTATTATTATACTATTATTATTATTATTATTACTATTATTATTATTATTTATTATTATTATTATCATTAATATTATTACTATTATTATTATTTCTGAAACGGTGATTTTTGGGGGTCTTTTAATAGTAGTAGTAGTAGTAGTAGTAGTAGTAGTAGTAGTAGTGTAGTGGTAGTAGTGTAGTAGTGTAGTAGTAGTAGTAGTAGTAGTTAGTTAGTAGTAGTAAGTATTATTATAGTAGTAGTAGTAGTAGTAGTTAGTAGTGTAGTAGTATAGTGAGTAGTAGTGTAGTAGTAGTTAGTAGTGTAGTAGTAGTAGTAGTAGTAGTAGTAGAGTAGTAGTAGTGTAGTAGTTAGTAGTAGTAGTAGTAGTAGTAGTAGTAGTAGTAGTAGTAGTAGTAGTAGTAGTAGTAGTAGAGTAGTAGTAGTAGTAGTAGTAGTAGTAGTAGTGTAGTAGTGTGTAGTAGTAGTAGTAGTAGTAGTAGTAGTAGTAGTAGTGGTAGTAGTGTATAATAGTAGTAGTAGTAGTAGTAGTAGTAGTTAGTGGTAGTAGTGAGTAGTAGTGTAAGTAGTGTAGTAGTATAGTAGAGTAGTAGTAGTTAATAGTAGTAGTAGTAGTAGTACGTAGTAGTAGTAGTTAGTAGTAGTAGTAGTGGTAGTAGTAGGTAGTAGTAGTAGTAGTAGTAGTAGTAGTAGTAGTAGTAGTAGTAGTAGTAGTAGTAGTGGTATAGTAGTAGTAGTAGTGGTAAGAGTAGTGAGTAGTAGTTAGTAGTAGTAGTAGTAGTAGTTAGTAGTAGAGTAGTAGTAGTGGTAGTAAGTAGGGTATAGGTAGTAGTTCAGTTAGTAGTAGTAGTAGTCAGTAGTAGTAGTGGTAGTAGTAATAGTGTAGTAGTAGTAGTAGAGTAGTAGTAGTATGGTAGTAGTGGTTAGTAGTTAGTAGTAGTGGTAGTAGTAATAGTAGTAGTAGTAGTAGTAGTAGTGTAGTAGTAGTAGTAGTAGTTAGTAGTTAGTAGTGGTAGTAGTGGTAGTAGTAGTAGTAGTAGTAGTAGTAGTAGTAGTAGTAGTAGTGGTAGTAGTAGTAGTAGTAGTAGTAGTAGTAGTAGTAGTAGTAGTAGTAGTAGTAGTAGTAGTAGTAGTAGTAGTAGTAGTAGAATAGTAGTAGTAGTAGTAGTAGTGGTAGTAGTAGTAGTAGTAGTAGTGGTAGTAGTAGTAGTAGTAGTAGTAGTAGTAGTAGTAGTAGTAGTAGTAGTAGTAGTAGTAGTAGTAGTAGTAGTAGACCCCACATCTTTTGTTCGGGGAGGGCAGACTTTTCTTTTCCGCCGTGCAGTAAAGTCGCCAGGTTTCCCGCTGACTTGAAGACTAGTCAGAGCGAGAAAAAAGCAACTGAGATTGACTAACTAGACGGAAAAAGTGCTAGTGTGACGCCGCCTTAAAACCGCTAACAGCTGGATGGTACTTTTTTTCGCCCTCAGCTGCCTCCCTCCCCGGCCACTAAGCTGGCTCCCCCGCTGCCTGGTTCTAGCAGTGAGGAGGCTGTACGCAAGGACATACTAGGGACATAGGGGTGCAGAAAAGGTATTTTGGACATAGGGGGGGTAAAAGGGACATATTTTTGGACATAGGAGGTTTAGAAATTGGGTTTTTTGGACATAGGAGGTTAAGAGGGACCCAGAGAGACTGCAAATAAGACCATCTTTAAGGGCAGATGAACTCACTGAGATGCAGTTCGCCACCAAGGCATGGGTCAGGGCATGTAGGCATGGCATTGGCCCTCCTACTATGTCTTGTACGCCAATAGACATCCCCTGCAATGTATGGGGAAATGTAGAGTATGTCCTAAACCCCATCTTTTGTCCACCTATGTCTAAAAATACTACTTCTATCCCGCCTTATGGCCAATAGACATCCCCTGTAATGTATGGGGAAATGTAGAGTATGTCCCAAACCTCATCTTTTGTCCACCTATGTCCAAATATACTACTTCTATCCCGCCTTATGGCCAAAAAATACAGTTTCTCTGCATTCCCTATGACGAGGCTAACGGAAAAGCTGACGTGAAACAGAGATGATAAAAAAAAATATTGCGTCAGTGTATTCAGATTTCTTACAACGGAAGGACATTTCAGGGAGGGGGGGGGCATTTCTCCCTTGCCCCCCCCCCCCGGTTCGGCATTGGTAATAGTAATCTTGTACACGGCCATCTGTGTTGACGTATACATGAGAACATACCAGCTGTGTGTGTGTGTGTACGTGTGTGTGTGTGTGTGTGTGTGTGTTGGTGTGTGTGTATATATATAAGACACACACACACACACACCACCACCACCACAATCACCACCACCACCACCACCACCATGGCGCTTCTACAAACAGCTTTCTTTGTATTGGTACGTTACTGCTTCTAAGTAATTGGGTTTTATAGCGAGTCAAATTAATCCTTTATTTAGGGGTCATGGATAGGTCAAACTGGGTCATTGTTGGTCATTCAGTAATCAGTGGGTCAGTATTTGTAATTAGTCATTCAGTAATCAGTGGGTCATTATCAGTAGTTAGTCATTCTGTTAATAGCTATAGTAATTCAGTAGGTATTAGGCTGAGCAGAGATATTTGGATAGAGGGATTACAAAGGATTACCAAGGAAACACAAACAGCAACAGACCATTAGATCCTTACCTGGCTGTTTGCTTGAACTACACTACACTAACTAGATCCTAAGAGAGAAAGGATAGGGAGTAGAAGGCTAGGAGGAGGAGGAGGGAGCTATGCAAGGTGGTTTTTTGGACAGAGGGTTTAGAAATTAGGTTTTTTGGACATAGGAGGTTAAGAAATTGGGTTTTTTGGACATAGGAGGTTTAGAAATTGGGATTTTTGGACATAGGAGGTTTAGAAATTGGGTTTTTTGGACATAGGAGGTTTAGAAATTGGGATTTTTGGACATAGGAGGTTAAGAAATTGGGATTTTTGGACATATGAGGTTAAGAAATTGGGATTTTTGGACATAGGAGGTTTAGAAATTGGGTTTTTTGGACATAGGAGGTTTAGAAATTGGGATTTTTGGACATAGGAGGTTTAGAAATTGGGTTTTTTGGACATAGGAGGTTAAGAAATTGGGATTTTTGGACATAGGAGGTTTAGAAATTGGGATTTTTGGACATAGGAGGTTTAGAAATTGGGTTTTTTGGACATGGGAGGTTAAGAAATTGGGTTTTTTGGACATAGGAGGTTAATCAAGTTTTTTTTCTGTCAGATTTTTGGATATAGGGGGTGGAGAAAAGGGGTTTTTTTGGACATAGGGGGTTAAGAAAGGTTTTTTTTGGACATAGGTGGACAAAAGATGGGTTTTTTTGGACATAGGTGGACAAAAGATGGGTTTTTTTGGACATAGGTGGACAAAAGATGGGTTTTTTTGGACATAGGTGGACAAAAGATGGGGTTTTTTGGACATAGGTGGACAAAAGATGGGTTTTTTTGGACATAGGTGGACAAAAGAATGGGTTTTTTTTGGACATAGGTGGACAAAAGATGGGTTTTTTGGACATAGTTGGACAAAAGATGGGTTTTTTTGGACATAGGTGGACAAAAGATGGGTTTTTTTGGACATAGTTGGACAAAAGATGGGTTTTTTTGGACCTAGTTGGACAAAAGATGGGTTTTTTTTGGACCTAGGTGGACAAAAGATGGGTTTTTTTGGACATAGTTGGACAAAAGATGGGTTTTTTTGGACATAGTTGGACAAAAGATGGGTTTTTTTGGACATAGTTGGACA
>JACEEZ010004277.1:47500-50000 GCA_016584305.1 Chionoecetes opilio | reverse complement strand
CAGGCTCACTCTAACGCTGACTTGTGCTATGAACTTTGAACTCTATCCTCACGACACACAAGAATGTAAGATGCAGATGGAAAGTCGTAAGTCTCTCTCTCTCTCTCTCTCTCTCTCTCTCTTCTCTCTCTCTCTCTCTCTCTTCTCTCTCTCTCTCTCTCTCTCTCTCTCTCTCTCTCTCTCTCTCTCTCTCTCCTCTCTCTCTCTCTCTCTCTCTCTCTCGCTCTCAATATTAATAACAACACTTTTTCCTCCTCATATCTAATCTCCTCCTCCTCCTCCTCCTCCTCCTCCTCCTCCTCCTCCTCCTCCTCCTCCTCATCCTCCTAGCCTTCTACTTTCCTATCCTTTCTCTCTTATGATCTAGTTAGTGTAGTGTAGTTCAAGCAAACAGCCTTGTAAGGACCTATCGGTCTGTTGCTGTTTGTGTTTCCTTTGTAATACTTTGTAATCATTTGTAATCCTTTGTAATCCTCCTCTACAGTTTCACACACTACAGACAATTTAATACTACTACTACTACTACTACTACTACTACTACTACTACTACTACCACTACTACTACTACTACTACTACTACTACTACTACTACTACTACTACTACTAAACAATTCCTTTCTTCCTCCTCTTCAAAACGAGACCCAACACGACACACATCCAACCACCACCACCACTACTGCTACTACTACTACTACTACTCCACTACTACTACTACTACTAGTACTACTACTACTACTACTACTACTACTACTAAACAATTCCTTTCTTCCTCCTCTTCAAAACGAGACCCAACACGACACATATCCAACCACCACCCACTACCACTACTACAACCACAGCAACAACAACTACTACTACTACTATAACCCCTCTCCTCCTCCTCTACAGTTTCACACACTACAGACGATTTAATATTTCTATGGGACAAGAAAATGCCTCTAGCTGTCGACGAAATTGAACTCCCGCAGCAAGTGTTGATCAGTAATGACACGGCTGATTGTACCCAGACATATACTACTGGTACGTGTGTGTGTGTGTGTGTGTGTGTGTGTGTGTGTGTGTGTGTGTGTGTGTGTGTGTGTGTGTGTGTGTGTGTGTGTGTGTGTGTGTGTGTGTGTAAACTTATATACTTTTTCGCCTCAACTCCTAAATTTTTTCTCACACAGCCACACTTACCCATCAAAAGTTATTGTCAATGGATGGATCTACAATTGTATCCCCGGCATTTACAATTATCTAGCGAGAAAAAAAAACTTTCGGATTTTTGGCTGCTCAAAAATATTCCAAAATTGACGAAAATCAGGTTTTTGTTATTTTGCCGCAAAACTCTGAGTCGTAAGAAAACTTATGGAAGTAACAAAGGTTCATCTTGAGGTGTTCTACAGGACGCAGTAATCGGCTTGTCAAAACACCTCATGGTTGTCGAGAAAATGGATATTTTGTAGAAATGTACGAATATGCTATTTTCTCGGCTATTTAACCAATCAATATTTTTTTGCTTTACGCCAAATGATAGCCCTTGATCTACTTCATACTTACTTCTAATATGTTGCATTTATCTGCCATAGTTTTTTAGTTATTGAAAAAAACGTGATTTCAACAACAAAAATCAAGGCATACGCCTTGCAAAATTTGCCATATTTTTTAAAAATAGATTTGCTTGAAAATGAGTTGCTAGCAGTTATCGGGCATGCTGAACACGAATCTGGCGTCAGTTTTCAGTTACAATGATTAAAAGTCCCTATTTCAGCCAATTCACAATGACATGATACTTCCAGATATTCCTTAAAAACCACAAATTAGACAAAACTTACTACAAGACATAACAATATGACAGGCCTTGCTAGATTAATCATGACTTCAAGACAATAGGTCTCGCGGCCTCTTGTAGCTTCCTCATGTTACTATGTTCTTATGTCTCTCTCTCTCTCTCTCTCTCTCCTCCTCTCTCCTCTTCTCTCTCTCTCTCTCTCTCTCTCTCTCTCTCTCTCTCTCTCTCTCTCTCTCTCTCTCTCTCTCTCTCTCTCTCTCTCTCTCTCTCTCTCTCTCTCTCTCTCTCTCTCTCTCTCTCTCTCTCTCTCTCTCTCTCTCTCCACAGGTAACTTCTCTTGTCTCGAGGTGGTTTTCAAGCTCAAGCGTCGCCTCGGCACTACCTTTTTCATACCTATCTGCCTACCTGCCTTATCGTAATTGTGTCGGTAAGTGGGTGTGTGTGTGGGTGAGTGTGTGTGTGTGTGTGTGTGTGTGTGTGTGTGTGTGTGCTAGGTGACAAGAAATAGTACGGTTTTGTAAGGGAGAATGGTCGAAATCGTAGTGTTTTTAAAAGGGACGCGGTAGAAATAGTAGTTTTTTTTATAGTTCAGTCTAAATTTCAGGTTTTTTTTAAGTTTCTGTGTACTGGAAGGCAAGAGAGAGAGAGAGAGAGAGAGAGAGAGAGAGAGAGAGAGAGAGAGAGAGAGAGAGAGAGAGAGAATGGAAATTTATGTATAAGTAAATTAAT
>JACEEZ010004277.1:17500-32500 GCA_016584305.1 Chionoecetes opilio | reverse complement strand
GACGTGTAGTTAGGTATTGGTTAGAAACTATGTGTGTCAAAATTTGGAGAGATTTAAAGAAGAAATATGGAAATTATCGTAGAGAAATGGACTATCACTGAAATCCTGTTTTGACTATAGTACGGAATTCCAAGTCCACTGTCCCTTTAAGACCGGTCCATAACAGCATTGCGTCATCGTTTTGTGCGTAAACAAATCTATCAATATTTCTGATGATTTTGTAGTCATTGGATGAAGTTTTGAAACAGTATAGTCATTTCCGTGGGGCGAAACGTCCGCGAGTGGGGCGAAACGTCCGCAAATGGGGGCGAAACGTCTGCGATTGGGCGGGGGCGAAACATCTATGGGTCGAAACGTCCGGCATTCTGGAGAAATACGTACTTTTTTAGTCAGTTTCGGTGTTGTTATTGTTGTTGTTGGGGGTTTGAAGGGGCCGTGCAGGCTATGGTGCCACAGCCTCTAGTGCCCCGTGCAGTTGGCCAGACTTGTGTAGGAAGGTCTGGTGTGCTTGAGGATTTTGAAGGCCTAGCCGGGATCTGGAGAGCCACCCAGGAGGTCGGCTAGAGTGGGCCTGCGGAGGAGGAGTGGATATAGTGATTGGAGGGAATGCCGTGCGGTGGGAGTGGTGGCGAGGACAGTGCAGGTGGCCTTTCCAGCAGGGACGCTATGGCTTTGTTGACATCCCTTGGCGCCGATAGGGGGGCGGGGCTCAAACAATTCCTGGCAGTATTGGGTTTATAAGTCTCTCTATTACTTATAACAGCTTTATATTAATATCTTTTAGTAATTAATTATTTTGAATGATATCTACCTTAATTTTGTTCCGTATTTTTAGTTGAATTCATGTTTTGACTTATTTTCCTGTGTCTCCCGCCTTCTAACACCCTCTAGGTTAATTATAATCATAGGAATCAATACATTTGTACTTATATATACTTTTTAATGAGGAAATATAGCGTTATAGCGTATATATTGTGACATTTTAGCGTCATTTCGTACATACACACACAAAATGGCCGCCGTGTTGTTGTTGACACTCTAAGACCAAGACCGAACAGACGAAATTGCGTGAGTTTTAAACGAAAAATATCAAATAAATAAATAACTACTTGACATGGATTAAAATAACTAAGCCTAGAGATTCATGAACATACAATAACTCATTCTACATTACATAACAAGCTTACAACGTGCTTAAATAAGGTGAAAACAGCTTATATAACCAGGTGTCTTGAAATTGAGTCATGGTTCTACTACTACTACTACTACTACTACTACTACTACTACTACCACCACTACCACCACCACTACTACCACTACTACTACTACTACTACTACTTCCACTACTACTACTACTACTACTACTACTACTACTACTACTACTACTTCCACTACTACTAACTACTACCACCTACACTACTACACTACTACTACTACTACTACTACTACTAACTACTTACTACCAATACTCACTACTACTACTACTACTACTACTATCTACTACTACTACCACTACTACTCACTACTAATACTACTACTCTACTACTACTACTACTACTACCACCACTACTACTACTACTACTACTATACTACTACTACTACTACTACTACTACTACCTACTACTACTACTACTCTACTACTACTACCACTACTACTACTACTAACTACTACTACTACTACCTACTACTACTACTACCACCACACTACTACTACTACTACTACTACTACTACTACTACTACTACTACTACTACTACTACTACCACTACTACTACTACTACTACTAACTACTACTACTACTACTACTACTACTACTACTACTACTAACTACTACTACTACTACTACTACTACTACTACTACCACTACTACTACTACTACTACTACTACTACTACTACTACTACTACTACTACTACTACTACTACTACTACTACTACTATCTACCTCTTGTACTTTCCTTATTTTCTTGTATTCTTATAAGGTAAAAAAAAATGTTAAAAGTGTCTTATACAAATTAGGGTAAAACAAATGGCTACAGGGAGTTTCGTACACAAGTTGTTTCGTACCCAGGTTTTGTTAGTTGTTTCGTACACTGATTTTGAGTTTTTTCGTACATACCTGGTGTTTCGTAACTCTAGTAGTCAAGTTCAACTCTGAGCTGAGTGTACGAAACGACTATGGCTCCAAGCTGAGTGTACGAAACGACTATGGCTCCAAGCTGAGTGTACGAAACGACTAGGGTTTCATATAGGCTACGAAACAACTTTTTGGTGTACGAATCTACTGGTGTACGAAACAACTTGTGTACGAACTGACTGCACCCCCCTATTAAACTACACCCACTACTACTACTACCACTACTACTACTACTACTACTACTACTACTACTACTACTACTACTACTACTACTACTACTACTACTACTACTACTACTACTACTACTACCACTACTACCACCACCACCACCACCACTACTACTACTACTACTACTACTACTACTACTACTACTACTACTACTACTATTACTACCAACACTACTACTACTACTACTACTACTACTACTACTGTTCTTATACAAATATCTCTGTTACTCTATTTCCAGATTGCTATGGAGACACGGGAAGGAGATGGGCGTGGCAGTGGGCGTGTCATGGTCGTGGATAGGACCCGCCACCACTACCCAGGGCTGTGTCATGGGTGTGAGGCGCCCACGAGCCCATCACGCCCACTTAGAAGGTGTGGGCAGTGTCGTCTCGTGTGGTATTGTGGGCGGGAATGTCAGCGTGAGGATTGGCCCCAGCATAGGTGGGTCTCTCTCTCTCTCTCTCTCTCTCTCTCTCTCTCTCTCTCTCTCTCTCTCTCTCTCTCTCTCTCTCTCTCTTCTCTCTCTCTCTCTCTCTCTCTCTCTCTCTCTCTAATCTGGGTTTGTGTGTGTCTGTCTGTCTCTCTCTTTTTAGTTATTTCTCTTAAATCTGTGTGTCTATCTCTCTTTTAAATGTGTGTGTGTGTGTGTGTGTGTGTGTGTGTGTGTGTGTGTGTGTGTGTGTGTGTGTGAGTGTGTGTGTGTGTGTGTGTGTGTGTGTGTGTGTGAGTGTGTGTGTGTGAGTGTGTGTGTGTGTGTGAGTGTGTGTGTGTGTGTGTGTGTCTTTATTTCTTTCTCTAATCTGTGTGTGTGTGTGTGTGTGTCTCTCTCTCTTTATTTTTCTCTCTTTAATCTGTATGTGTGTGTCTGTCTCTCTCTCTCTCTCTCTCTCACTCTTTATTTTCTCTCTAATCTGTGGGTGGGTGTCTCTCTCTAATATCTCTCTCTCTCTCTCTCTCTCTCTCTCTCTCTCTCTCTCTCTCTCTCTCTCTCTCTCTCTCTCTCTCTCTCTCTCTCTCTCTCTCTCTCTCTCTCTCTCTCTCTCTCTCTCTCTCTCTCTCTCTCCTTTCTCTCTCTCTCTCTCTCTCTCTCTCTCTTCTCTCTCTTCTCTCTCTCTCATAGTAACATAACCATAATATTTAACTAAATTTGCCATTATTATTATTATTATTATTATTACATTGCTATTGTTATTATTATTATATTTCCATCAAAGTTATCACATATATATATATGTACCTATTTGTAGTATGTGTATATATATGTGTGTATATATATATAGACTATTTTTATTAACGAGGTGAAAATTCCATTCTTCCTTAACCCCTTGAGGCCCAGAGAGTAATTTCCATTGTAATTTGTGTACCATTAGACGATTTGTAGTGAGTATAAGCAATGTTTTATAGCTATGACCTGTTTAGTAGCCTTGTCCACTAACTACTGTGGTATATTCAGTGAGTATAAGCAATGTTTTATAGCTATGACCTGTTTAGTAGCCTTGTCCACTAACTACTGTGGTATATTCAGTGACTTTTCCTTATTTTATGGCTGACAACAGACCATTTTATATAGCAAGGAAAGATCTGGGCGTGAAGGGGTTAAGGTCTCCTGGTTAAAATGATGCCTGTGTTTACCTGATAATATGGTTAACTATGATAAAGTACAGCTGACATTAAGAAGAAGAGTAGTACAGTCAACCCTCTCTAAATCGAACCTGTATAATTCATACTTCGGATAATTCGACCTGTTTTAGGCCAGGTCAAATTTTATGTCTTGTAGTAAGTTTTGTCTAATTTGTGGTTTTTAAGGAATATCTGGAAGTATCATGTCATTGTGAATTGGCTGAAATAGGGACTTTTAATCATTGTAACTGAAAACTGACGCCAGATTCGTGTTCAGCATGCCCGATAACTGCTAGCAACTAATTTTCAAGCAAATCTATTTTTAAAAAAATATTGCAAATTTTGCAAGGATTTAAACTAGAAGAATGATATATTACTATGTGTGAAAATCATATAGAGTTAGTCCCTTCCCCTACACTGAAATGGCAACACTGGTCTCTGCATAACACTGCCCTATCATGAACGGTTTCTGAATTATAAACTTATATATTTACTATAATGCATTCAGCTCACTTTTTTCTCACACAGCCACACTTACCCATCAAAAGTTATTGTCAATGGATGGATCTACAATTGTATCCCCGCCATTTACAATTATCTAGCGAAAAAAACAACTTTCGGATTTCTGGTTGCTCAAAAATATTCCAAAATTGACGAAAATCAGGTTTTTGTTATTTTGCCGCAAAACTATGAGTCGTAAGAAAACTTATGGAAGTAACAAAGGTTCATCTTGAGGTGTTCTACAGGACGCAGTAATCGGCTTGTCAAAACACCTCATGGTTGTCGAGAAAATTGATATTTTGTATAAATGTACGAATATGCTATTTTCTCGGCTATTAACCAATCAATATATTTTTGCTTTACGCCAAATGATAGCCCTTGATCTACTTCATGTTTACATATTTACATGTTGCATTTATCTGCCATAGTTTTTTAGTTATTAAAAAAAACGTGATTTTCAACAACAAATCAAGGCATACCCCTTGCAAAATTTGCAATATTTTTTGAAAAATAGATTTGCTTGAAAATGAGTTGCTAGCAGTTATCGGGCATGCTGAACACGAATCTGGCGTCAGTTTTCAGTTACAATGAATAAAAGTCCCTATTTCAGCCAATTCACAATGACATGATACTTCCATAAATTTTTTTGTGTGTGTGTGTGTGTGTACTTATAATTATAGTATAAATACGATGGTTTTGGTGAGTACAAGTAATACAATCTGTGCTGTTTTGGCATGTTGGAGTGACTTATTACTGTGTGGGGGGCCTAGAGGTAACCATCGGATAATTCACACTTTTGGCTAATTCCACCCAGGCCTCCCCCCCATTAGTTCGAATTAGAGAGGGTTGACTACTACTACTACTACCACTATCTTTCTCTTCCCACTACTACTCCTACTACTACTACTACTACTACTACTACTACTACTACTACTACTACTACTACTACTACTACTACTACTACTACTACTACTACTACTACTAAATACAACTGACATTAAGAAGAAGTGTACTATTCCCTTCTCCTGGCATCAAATATCAGGCAGTAAGCAGCAAGGGGCAGCATTTTTCACCTCGTTAAAAAAGCAGTGTAGAATATGTGTATATATGTGTGTGTGTGTACGTGTGTTGTCAGGTCGTGGTGTGTGGTGGTGAAGGCGGTGTGTGGTGGTGAAGGCGGTGGTGTGGCCCAGATAGCACCACAAGAAGAGGAGGAGGAAGATCATAGCAAGAGCCCTGCAGCTGATGAACAGAATGTCACGATACAGAGACACTATTTTGCTGCTCTAAGAATCCCAATTAGTTTATTACTAGATAGGCGGTTACTAGGCTATGAAGAGGAGGTTCTGCTATATCCTAGGGTGTGTGAGGTGTGCGGGGCTAGTGCAGGGGGCGGGGCAGGACGAGGAAACTGCTGTGACATCTGCGGTTGTGTTTACTACTGTAGTGTGAGCCATAAACACACAGACAGACACATCCACAGGCGCTGGTGTGGTTTATATCGTCTATGTGTGCTATGTGACAAGTGGCCTGGTGCCCCTCCAATAGCCATGGCCCCCTCTATGGCCCACTACGAACCCCTAGCTTGCAATATGGCCACTCACATACGAGATACACTAAACGCGTCCGATCATGTTTTTGTCGCTATGGCCTCACAAGCTCTCTCCTACCCTCTAACAGCTCTCTACGCTATGCAAGGTGTATATCCGGCACTACCCATTGCACGAAACATCACATTACATATAATAGGGGTCGAAACGGGCCGGGAACCAACTGTTTCGACCCCATGGGAACACCTAATGCACTTATTACCAAATCTCACCCACTTAGAGATACTGTTGGTAGGGCCTTGTTTAACGTTACCACAAGGGAAACGTAACATTCCGCTCTGCCATGAATGTCGTACGAAAAACCGCGTATTGGTATTAGACACCCAAGATACCTTATACCACAACATACCCGTAGCTAAGCGTAAGAAACCGAATTTACGTCTTGCCTACAACTGCGGATTTCACGAGTTTTTCGGAGACGTAAGCGACACATGGCCTGCGACGTTGGCTATTGCGCTAAACGACGACATACCGTTAGCGTTCACGTCCTATACGAAACCCGAGGCCGAAAGAGACATTTTAGCCGTACGGAATGTTATGCCGAGTGTATGTCTGTGTGTCTGTGGTGTTAATTCGTACCACAGTTTGCGACCACTCAGAGATTGGGACAGGGAGTGTGGTAGCCATTTGTACCACAACAACCACTACCTGTCTGTGGTGGTAGGTGGTAAGGGGGAGGGAGGGGGGGCGCCACCTTCCTAACAACGGTCCTAACACCCCCACCTTCCTAACATCATTCCTAACTCTGATGTTATTTTAGATCTAAATTCATAAAGTGAAGGGAGGAAATTCCTTCCTAACACCACCTATAACACCTATAACATCATTCCTAACTGGTTTTGTGTCATCTCTACCACACTAACTACTACGTCACTGTGGTGTTAGGAAGGTGGGCTGCCTTCCTAACACCTTCCTAACAAACACCTATAACACCTATAACATCATTCCTAACTGGTTTTGTGTCATCTCTACCACAATAACTACTACTTTACTGTGGTGGTGGGGGGGGAGGGGGGGCGCCACCTTCCTAACACCACCTATATCACCTCTAACACCTTCCTAACTACCCCCTATAACAACACCTATAACACCTTCCTAACTCTGGGTTTGTGGTAATAACTCCGTTTTTTTTAGATCTATGGTACGAAATCGTTCCTAACATCAACTATAACACTCCTAACATCATTCCTAACTCCAACTATAACACCTATAACATCATTCCTAACTCTGGGTTTGTGTTAATGACTCTGATGGGTTTTTTAGATCTATGGTACGAAATCGTTCCAACATCAACTATAACACCTATAACATCATTCCTAACATCAACTATAACACCTATAACATCATTCCTAACACCAACTATAACACCTATAACATCATTCCTAACTAGGGTTTTGTGTTAATACGTTTTTATTTGAATTAATTTACTATGGTACAAATATTGATGCTACAAAGAGAGAGAGAGAGAGAGAGAGAGAGAGAGAGTAAACAAAACAACAAGTACAAAAAATTCTTTCACAAAACTCAAGTATTTCAATAGACAAAAAAAACAAAAACAAAAACATAGGCTTATTTTTTTTTTTTTTTTACCAAGTAGGCCTATACAAAAAAATGTACTAGACTAATATTTTAATACTAATTTTATACTAGGTAATTTTATACTAGTTAATTTTATACTAGTTAATTTTATACTAGGTAATTTTATACTAGTTAATTTTATACTAGATAATTTTATACTAGGTAATTTTATACTAGGTAATTTTATACTAGGTAATTTTATACTAGGTAATTTTATACTAGGTAATTTTATACTAGATAATTTTATACTAGGTAATTTTATACTAGGTAATTTTATACTAGTTCATTTTATACTAGGTAATTTTATACTAGGTAATTTTATACTAGTTAATTTTATACTAGATAATTTTATACTAGGTAATTTTATACTAGTTAATTTTATACTAGTTAATTTTATACTAGATAATTTTATACTAGGTAATTTTATACTAGATAATTTTATACTAGGTAATTTTATACTAGATAATTTTATACTAGGTAATTTTATACTAGTTAATTTTATACTAGGTAATTTTATACTAGTTAATTTTATACTAGTTAATTTTATACTAGTTAATTTTATACTAGTTAATTTTATACTAGTTAATTTTATACTAGTTAATTTTATACTAGTTAATTTTATACTAGTTAATTTTATACTAGTTAATTTTATACTAGTTAATTTTATACTAGATAATTTTATACTAGGTAATTTTATACTAGGTAATTTTATACTAGGTAATTTTATACTAGTTAATTTTATACTAGTTAATTTTATACTAGTTAATTTTATACTAGTTAATTTTATACTAGTTAATTTTATACTAGTTAATTTTATGCTAGGTAATTTTATACTAGTTAATTTTATACTAGTTAATTTTATACTAGTTAATTTTATACTAGTTAATTTTATACTAGTTAATTTTATGCTAGGTAATTTTATACTAGGTAATTTTATACTAGGTAATTTTATACTAGGTAATTTTATACTAGTAATTGATTTTATACTAGAAATAAATTTTATACAAGTCAATTTTATACTAGTTAATTTTATACTAGTAATTAATGTTATACTAGTAATTAATTTTATACTAGTAATTAATTTTATACTAGTAATTAATTTTATACGCGTAATTAATTTTATACTAGAAATTAATTTTATACTAGTAATTAATTTTATACTAGTAAATAATTTTATACTAGTAATTAATTTTATACTTGTAATTAATTTCATACTAGAAATTAATTTTATACTAGTAATTAATTTTATACTAGAAATTAATTTTATACTAGTAATTAATTTTATACTAGTAATTAATTTTATACTTGTAATTAATTTTATACTAGTAATTAATTTTATACTAGTAATTAATTTTATACTTGTAATTAATTTCATACTAGAAATTAATTTTATACTAGTAATTAATTTTATACTAGAAATTAATTTTATACTAGTAATTAATTTTATACAAGTAATTAATTTTATACTAGAAATTAATTTTATACTAGTAAATAATTTTATACTAGTAAATAATTTTATACTAGTAATTAATTTTATACTAGTAATTAATTTTATACTAGTAAATAATTTTATACTAGTAATTAATTTTATACTAGTAATTAATTTTATACTAGTAATTAATTTTATACTTGTAATTAATTTTATACTAGTAATTAATTTTTTACAAGTAATTATTTTTTTACAAGTAATTAATTTTATACTAGTAATTAATTTTATACTAGTAATTAATTTTATACTAGTAATTAATTTTTTACAAGTAATTAATTTTTTACAAGTAATAATTTTTTTACAAGTAATTAATTTTATACTAGTAATTAATTTTATACTAGTAATTAATTTTATACTAGTAATTAATTTTATACTAGAAATTAATTTTATACTCATTTTTATTTTCTAGATAGCTGAAAGAATTGGTGTTAAACTAGTATATTTTCTTAAATTTAATAATATTTTACTGATTTAATTTAATTATAAGCAAAAAAAAAATTCAAATATATCTTAATTTTTATATATAATTAAATTTCTAGCTAGGCCTAAATACAACCTTTTTTTTTTTACTGTGAGGAAAAAGTAAAAATAATATATTATTTTTATTTTTAACACATTAACAAAACATATTTAGCAAAAATCATGTGTCATAGTATTTCATCTAATGTTAGGTTTATGTTAAGTTAATGGTAATATCATTTTGTGGTAATAAATATGATGTAATATACGATGAAATATAATGTAACCTTTTTTTAGCATATATTTAAGTAGGCCTACACATTGTTTACAGTCAAAGCTGGGCACTAAATACATTGAAGGTATTTAAATACTAAATACTAAATACATCAATTGTATTTAAATACATTTGTAAATACATTTTAAATACACACAAATTTTAACATGTCCGAAAAAAATGGATTTCCTTAGATTTTGGGTTTCCTTAGAAATGTCCTTCTCAGGCCTCAATGTCCTTGCCATCAGGACATTCCTTGGCCGTGGCAACCCTGGTTCACTGTAACATTGCCTTGGCCGTGGCAACCCTGGTTCACTGTAACATTGCCTTGGCCGTGGCAACCCTGGTTCACTGTAACATTGCCTTGGCCGTGGCAACCCTGGTTCACTGTAACATTGCCTTGGCCGTGGCAACCCTGGTTCACTGTAACATTGCCTTGGCCGTGGCAACCCTGGTTCATCACTGTAACATTGCCTTGGCCGTGGCAACCCTGGTTCCCTGTAACATTGCCTTGGCCGTGGCAACCCTGGTTCACTGTAACATTGCCTTGGCAGTGGCAACCCTGGTTCACTGTAACATTGCCTTGGCCGTGGCAACCCTGGTTCACTGTAACATTGCCTTGGCCGTGGCAACCCTGGTTCACTGTAACACAGTTGCCTTGGCCGTGGCAACCTGGTTCACTGTAACATTGCCTTGGCCGTGGCAACCCTGGTTCACTGTAACATTGCCTTGGCAGTGGCAACCCTGGTTCACTGTAACATTGCCTTGGCCGTGGCAACCCTGGTTCACTGTAAACATTTCCTTGGCCGTGGCAACCCTGGTTCACTGTACACAGTTGCCTTGGCCGTGGCAACCCTGGTTCACTGTAACATTTCCTTGGCCGTGGCAACCCTGGTTCACTGTAACATCCAGGGGTTGCCTTGGCCGTGGCAACCCTGGTTCACTGTAACATGTGCTTGCAGAGTGGCACTGGTTTCATGAAATGCTGCGTGAAAACCAGTTATTAACATTTTTGAGTGCAAACTGTATGTAACATACCTGCGTAATTTCAACTGTACATCCTCGTATTTTAAAACTTGCCCCCAGTGTAATTATCACTAACATTGTTCTCAAATCACAAATGTATTTAAACCCTGGTATTTAATACATTGTTTACAAACCTGTTCACGTCTGCTTGACAGTGAACCCTGGTCCTTAAATCGGTTGCTTGGGCCGTGGCACCTGGTTTACTGAAATCTTGGCCGTGGCAACGGTCACTGAAATCCGGTGTTGTTGCGCTTGCAACCCGGTCAACTGTACAATAGGTTGTTGGCCTAATGGTTACTGAACATAGGGATGGCGGCCGTGGCAACCATGTTCACTGAAATCATAGGATTTGCCTGGCAACTGTCACGAAATCAGTTCTTGTGGATGGTTCATGTTAACACAGGTGGCACTGGAAACTGGTTACGTAAACAGGTTGACCTGCATGGCAAATGAGTCATGTAACATCAGGGTGCTGGCCGTGGAACCCGTCACTGTAACATCAGGGTTGCCTTGGCCGTGGCAACCCTGGTTCACTGTAACATCAGGGTTGCCTTGGCCGTGGCAACCCTGGTTCACTGTAACATCAGGGTTGCCTTGGCCGTGGCAACCCTGGTTCACTGTAACATCAGGGTTGCCAGATAGGGGGGCGGGTTTATGGCCAAAGTAACTGAAAAAAGTATTAAACATTTTATATTAAATGTATTGAAATACTGTATTTAAATACTCATAAAAGTATTTAAATACTTGACAACCAATGTATTTATAAATACATTTCTAAATACACAAATGTATTTAAATACGTATTTAAATACATTGTATTTAAATACTGCCCAGCTGTATACAGTAAACTCTCTCTAATTCGGACTGATTGGGGGGGTGGCCTGGGTCGAATTGGCCGAAAGTCCGAATTATCCGATGTTTACCTTTAGACAGTAAAACTAATACAATTTTGATGTTTGAGGCCTAATAGACAGATACATAGACAGGAATGAGAGAGAAGTAATTTTATGAGACAGTAAATACAAGAAAATTGACAGAAATGACAGATTTAAAGAGATTTGTGACGGAAATTTGACAGAAAATGACAGATTTGAGATATGGAGAGAGTGTGTAAGACAGAATTGAGACAAAAAATGGACAGAATTAATAATAAAAATGACAGAATTGACGAAGAAATTGGACGGAACTGATTGAAAAAATGACAAAATTGACAGCATAAATGACAAAATTGACAGAACAGACTAGAAAAATGACAGAATATGCAAGAGAAATGGACAAAATTGATAGAGAAGTAGACAGAACTGACAGAATATATCGAAAAATTGATAGATTTGACAGGAAAAATGACAAAATTAACGAGAAAAATGGACAGAACTGATAGAAAAAGTGACATAATATATAGAGAAAGACAGAACTGACAGAATATATATCATAAACTGAACAAATCTGGTACAAAAACGGACAGAATTGATACAGAAAATGACAGAATTGAGGAAAAAATGAACAGAACTGACAGAACTGATCGAAAAACGGACTCAATTAATACGAAAATGACAGAATTAACGAGAAATGGACAGAATTAATAAAAAAAAGGACAGAATTAACGAGAGAAATGGACAGAATTAATAGAAAAAGGACAGAATTAACAAGAGAAATGGACAGAATTAATAGAAAAAGGACAGAATTAACAAGAGAAATGGACAGAATTAATAGAAAAAGGACAGAATTAACAAGAGAAATGGACAGAATTAATAGAAAAAGGACAGAATTAACAAGAGAAATGGACAGAATTAATAGAAAAAGGACAGAATTAACAAGAGAAATGGACAGAATTAATAAAAAAAGGACAGAATTAACGAGAGAAATGGACAGAATTAATAGAAAAAATAGAGAAAATGGACAATTAATAGAAAAGACAGAATTAACAGAAATGGACAGAATATAGAAAAGGACAGAATTAATAGAAAAAGGACAGAATTAACAGAGAACAATGGAACAGAATTAATAGAAAAAGGACAGAATTAACGAGAGAAATGGACAGAATTATAGAATAAGATAAGAAAAGAATGGAAAGAAAATAAAGAAAGACATAAACAGAATTAAAACGACAGAAATGAACAAATTAATAGAAAATAGACAGAATATGAAAGAGAACAAATTGACAGAAAAAGGACAGAATTAACAAGAAAATGGACAGAATTAATAGAAAAATGGACAGAATTAACAAGAGAAATGGACAGAATTCTAGAAAAGATGACAGAATTGCTAGAAAAGGACAGATTAACAAGAGAAATGGACAGAATTGCTAGAAAAGGACAGAATTAACAAGAGAAATGGACAGAATTGCTAGAAAAAGGACAGAATTAATAGAAAAATGACAGAATTAACAAGAGAAATGGACAGAATTGCTAAAAAAAAGGACAGAATTAATAGAAAAATGACAGAATTAACAAGAGAAATGGACAGAATTGCTAGAAAAAGGACAGAATTGTAGAAAAGGACAGAATTAACAGAGAAATGACAGAATTCAGAAAAGGACAGAATTAATAGAAAAATGACAGAATTACATAGAGAAATGACAGAATTAAAACAGAAATGAAAGAGACAGAATTACAGAAAATGGACAGAATTGCTAGAAAAAGGACAGAATTAATAGAAAAATGACAGAATTAACAAGAGAAATGGACAGAATTGCTAGAAAAAGGACAGAATTGCTAGAAAAAGGACAGAATTAACAAGAGAAATGGACAGAATTGCTAGAAAAGGACAGAATTGCTAGAAATGACAGTTACAGGAAATGACAGATGCAAAAAAGGACAGAATTAATAGAAAAATGACAGAATTAACAAGAGAAATGGACAGAATTGCTAGAAAAAGGACAGAATTAATAGAAAAATGACAGAATTAACAAGAGAAATGGACAGAATTAATAGAAAAATGACAGAATTAACAAGAGAAATGGACAGAATTAATAGAAAAAGGACAGAATTAATCGAAAAATGACAGAATTAACAAGAGAAATGGACAGAATTGCTAGAAAAAGGACAGAATTGCTAGAAAAAGGACAGAATTAACAAGAGAAATGGACAGAATTGCTAGAAAAAGGACAGAATTAATAGAAAAATGACAGAATTAACAAGAGAAATGGACAGAATTGCTAGAAAAAGGACAGAATTGCTAGAAAAAGGACAGAACTAATCGAAAAATGGACAGAACTGACAGAAAAACGGCCATAATAATAACAAAACAAAAAAAAAAGTGACAGGAAGTGAATGAGGAGAAAGTTTGAGCCGTAATCTTGAGCTTGAAAATTACGTAAACAAAGGGAGTGTTTACTTACATTCCTCCCTTGTTTTTCCTGTTTTAAACGTGTTTTAGGCGTGTTTTAATTACCATGGCGAGACGGAGAGACTACTCATACATCAGCCCGTGTGTGAAATGGACTCTCTTCACCTTTAACTTCATATTCTGGGTAATATACGCGTTTAAAACAGGTGTGGGTGTGAGTGTCTGTGTGTGTGTGGGTGTGAGTTGGACGGAAATGGGTTTTTAGTGACGTATTTAATAGTTTTTAATGGTTTTTTGGGTGTTTCGTATATTACCAGGTTTATTAATGATGTATTTGTGGTTTATAGATAACAGGAGTGTATAGAAGGTGTTTCATACTCGTAAGAAACGCGTTTGAAACCAGTGTGGGTGTGTGTGTGTGTGTGTGATGAGAGGAAATGGGTTTTTAGCGATGTATTTAATGTTTTTTTGGGTGTTTGCGTATATTACCTGGTGTATTTATGGTGTTTTAATGCACTATATATTACAGGAGTGTATAGAATGTGTTTTATACGCGTATGGAACAGGAATTACGTCGATAAACACGTCATTTCGTATCAGAGGAAGTGACTGATTATTATGTCCTGTTTTTGGGTGTGTAATTTGTTGCGCAGTTTTTTACCAGAATAGACAGCTGGTATCAATTCTGTCTCATCTGTCCATTCTGTCTCACACACTCCTTATATCTGTCATATTTCTGTCCATTTTGTCATTTTTCCTGTCCGTTTTGTCATTTTTCCTGTCAATTTTGTCA